>NJDC01065218.1:348076-371011 GCA_002245475.1 Calephelis virginiensis
GCCTATTTGACACTCTCCACTCCTCGATTCGCCTGTACGGGCCTGGCGTGATGGTTTAATTATTATCAATATATACTAATACTAATACTACTACTATTAAAATATTAGTGTAAATAGTATTATACTAATACTATTTACACTATTAATTAATGGACAAATATAGTTTTCATGTAATTGATTTTGTTCGTCGCATTAGTGGTCTAGCGGTTTGGCGTGGTACTCGACTTCTCGACTTGACAACCGGAGTTTGAACACGACTACTTTAAGACAATAGGTCCCACAATGTAATAAGTGGTAAGCCTATCGGTTGTCGCTAACCAGCCACATATCCAGAACCGGGCAACGTTATATTTATTTGAAAATTTACAACACATAATAATAACAATAATAACAACATTTATTTGCGCAAATAGAGTAAGGAGGATCTTAAATACTAAACAAGCTCTTAACCCTCTTTTACCAAATAGTTGGCATGCAAATATTTTAAACAATTTATATTATTCATTATATGGTACACACATTCATTATATAGTATATAAAATTATTCCACCATTAAATTAAAATTTCTATTTCGAAATACATTACATTCAGTAGTATATTTAAGTCATGATAAATATATTAAATTCCAATAATAATAAAAAACAATGTCCGAATACTACGAGTTAAACGATTGTCAATAAAATAAATGTCAAATTAATAAAAAATAAAAATATGTAGTTAAATATTAATTTATGTCATAAAAGCATTTTTCACATAACCATGTCTTTAATTCTATTTTAAATTTTGTAAAAAATATTTTCTATTTTTTTATTGCTCAAATCAGGGATTGAAACAGGGACCTTTAAAAGTCAAATCCGGCAACGGACCCCTAACCCACAGAGGCTGGTATTATTATATCAAGATAATTATTGTGCAAGTCTATTGGCTACCTTACCCACCGGCCCGGAACTTGGAACTGTCATTATGGCAACAGGAATATGTAGAGAGTGGATCTCTGCCCGGGCGAATTGCTACACAGCACTCCACCATCAGTGGTCTTGATGGTAAAGACACATTGAACTTTTGCTTGCCTCTTACGAGGTGCTGGCAGGAAGGCAATTAGTTCACTCTACGCAGGTGGTCCGGACTAACATGGGGAAAACTTTTTAACTTAAAGTAATCTAAACAGGTTTGATTAGATTCAGTCACAAAAAAATTGCACATCCATGATGTTATTAGAGCACAGTCCTCTCTTGTCATTTGAAG
Source organism: Calephelis virginiensis (assembly GCA_002245475.1). Classification (NCBI taxonomy): domain Eukaryota; kingdom Metazoa; phylum Arthropoda; class Insecta; order Lepidoptera; family Riodinidae; genus Calephelis; species Calephelis virginiensis. The sequence goes on from NJDC01065218.1 coordinate 349,322, forward strand.
AGCCGTAAGCTTGTTTGCTGTATTGTCCAATTACACTACAGAGTTTTGGCGCCATCGAGAGAAAAGATGGTCGAAGTTTTTTCATAATTATTGAATTTCGTGTTAATATTGAGTGAAATTAGTCAATTTTGGTGGCATTTTGTACAATTTTGTTTAGTGAACGTGCACAAATGAAATAATCATGAAGAAATTAGCGTATCGTATATTTCCTCGTTGCCGCCAAATCTCATTACATGACCTTGTGTAAAAAGGCCACCGCCTTACCCAAGAGCCTGACATGACTTAATGACGACTTATGACTAATGACAAATTATAATTGATACAAAATTTGATGCAAATTTCTACTTGACTAATGGCAAAATACTAACGAGATTGCCAAAACCTAAAGAAAAAAAAAGAAAGAATTACACTACAAAAATGTGGTAGAGTTTCGCAGCGACTCACCCGGATTGGTACCACCGCCTTACTTACTCCTACCGCCATAACGTCATGACGTGTTCCGGTTCGGAGAGTAAGGTAGCCGGTAAACTTACTTTTACTTGAGGCCTACCATCCCGGCCTAAGGTTGGCAACGCACCATTACCACCTTTGGTGTCTCTAGGCGGCGTAAATTTATTACCATCAGGAAATCCGTCTGCTTGTTTGCCTTCCAATATCATTAAAAAATAAAACAGACATTGAGGTTTTGAAAGAACACCTAAAGTTAAATTGCAACGAACTTTGGTGAACAAATAGCAGTTTCATATTGAAATAAAGTTATTCAACACTTCGAAATGATTCACTTCTGGAAGATTCTTACTTACATGAAAAGGCAGCGGAACTTAGCAGCGCTGCACAACTCCTACCAAACTTTAAGCCACTTCAGGATCTTTTACCTGAAAATAATGAAATCAGGTTAGACAAAAGTGCTTCAAGCAATTGATTACTTTAGAACTCGAACGGTAGGTTTCAAATGGAATTTAAAGAGCACTTTATTAAATACTACCTGAAGCTTCGCTTGTCTAATTTTGAAACTAATAAACCCGTTTTGAAATAGTTTATAGTCAATGTAGTTTATTAATAGTAAAAGAAATAGTTTATTTGTTTCAAGGCTTGTCCTAATAACTGTTACAGTTTTTCCATTTTTAGACTATTGATTACTAAAACTGAAAAACCCGAATAATGGCTCGGATTTTAGCAAGAGCTTGATGTTAACAGTCTTTGAAACTTACCTACTGACAGGTAGAACGAGCTGCCGCACGAACCGAACCATACGTCAGTAAATATGGTTACAGCTTTTTTGGTCATCATTTCGAGACATTTCAATTAATTTAATTGGAAAAAACACATTTTTTAAATTGCCTGACCCAAGTATTGAACCTGGAACCTCTGAAGTCAAGCTCAATATCGGACCGCTAGACTACAGAGGAGATTAAACAATAAAATGCTTGATACGGCAAAAGTTCTCAGGTGACACTCATAAAAAATAAACACAGTCGAATTGAGAATCTCTATTCTCCCAAAATTCAATAAAAAGTATCGGTTTGTCATTTTTCTTTCCTGTCAGTACGAATATTTGCCAACTAAAATACGGAAAAGTTCATTCGAAATGAATGAATAAGGCATCAAAGCTTCATAAAGAGCCAATCTAGAGCGGGCTTTGAATATTTCACGTTCGTATCGGCGAATGTAAAATTTTATACCGCCGATCTCTTTCCCAAAACTAGACCAGGAGCTGATTGCTGTTACGAGTTATTGAATGTTATTTTCACCAATGGTTTGTTCTAAATTCAAGTTTATGGTGCAATGGACCATTATTTTTTAATATTACGGATGTATTTAAAATTTGTTTCATATGGTCAATAAAAGTAGCTTTTGCTTTTCTGCGTCTCCATTAATCCCATTAAACTCGACTATAAAAGCCGAAGATATTCTGTTATAAAAACATATGTTTGAATTATATCTCATACCATTTAACAAGTTTTGGAATACTAAACTGTTTGTAACAATACTTCATTTTCTATGGTTTTCACTGTGTATATAGGTCACAAGTACAACTTAATACTTCGATCATATTTTATCAAAACAATTAAAATATTTACTTATTACTCTTAAACTGCAACAATTAACCGCCATGTTAGCAAAACGGCTATAATGTCAGTGCTAGCCATTGACGTGATCCGGTTTGGAGCAAGTCGGTAAGCTGACTTTTGCTCGAGGCCTAACATCCCGGCTTCAGCTTGGCAACGGACCATTACCACCTTTGGTGTCTCCAGGCGACATGAATTTTCTTACCATCAGGAAATCCATCTGCTTGTTTGCCTTCGAATATCATAAAAAATAAATAACTAGTAATAAATGTCCCTGGACATCCCTGGACAAGTTACACAAATTGAATCTAACCCCAAAGTAAGTAAATTATGTGCTTATGTTATGGGTGTTAGTCAACGATTCTAATACCTAGAAATATAAGATTTTAAACTTAAATCGTCGCGAATTAATAACATTTTTAATTATTTATACGGGACCAGTCCCGTCGTGACCACGACCTATGCAACTAGGCCGAAATATCGACAAATAAAATAAAAAGAGATCGTGAGTATCCCGTATAAATAATTAAAAATGTTACCTAGAAATACTTAAATAAATTTAATAAACACCCAGACCCGAAATGCAGACACCTAAATATTCATCACACTAATGCCTGCCCCCGTCCAAAATCGAACCCGGGCCTCGCGGTTAATCGGTGTAGTGTATATTTCGGTAAACAATAAAATGTATTAAGATTAGTTAAAATTGTTGTCATATTTGCTTTTTCTCTAGACTACTTTAGAGAATATACGTCAAGTATGGGATTCTCTGTATCATCCATGCCACGTCACTTACGAAAGAATCTTTAAATCTTAACTTTGACTTACAACCTGCAATTAATATCTTTAAAGTCTATTGGGGATATGTATTTTTAACTTCTTATTACCAGGAAATATATCTTTTTTTTTACCTTTCCTATATTATTATTATTATTATAACTAGAATCGAATAACCTACATAAATTATGACTTTCTCCTAGAGTATAATCAAGGTTCTCCTTTCGCAATAAAACTGACACTAATGATGCGATTGGGATTCAATATCGAGGTCGAATTCAAACTTTCTGTAATTGCTTTTCATATGTACTTCCCGACGAAGCTCTACATTCTACATAGTCTTATATCACTTCAATACATATTATAAAACAAAGCCCTCGCCACGTCTGTGTGTCTGTTCGACAGACGCGGCGGGGACTTTGTTTTAAAATATGTTTTGATAACCGAAGCGAAGCGAGGGCGGGCAGCTAGTTATCATACAAAACACACTTAACCAGTGACCATAATATCAGTGCTCGTTGCCGTTGTGTTCCCTGCTATGGAGTAATGGTTCTAAGGGCTAGTAAACTTGCTCAAGACCCGAAGACTCGTATATAAGATTAAGATGCTTCAGTAACATCTTAGGTGTCTATAGAGGATGGTTGTACCTTACTATCAGAAAAGTCACTTGCTTGTGAGTACGGCTTGTAACGTAATGTAAAAAGCTATTAAAAAAGATTACGTAGTTGTCGTATTCCGGCTTAAAAGGGTAGGGATGGTAGCAATGGGACTAATTAGAGATTAAATAAAAGGCTTTTGAAAACACTAAAACTTCTAGTTACACTAGAATTTAAAAAAAAGTATCTTCACGCTCATATCCCCGAAGAAGTACGACGAGGCACATCCAGGGCACCTAGCTGTAGACGCTATGTGATAGGTTGCAAGCCTATCGCGAACCGGGCACATATCATATCCCGGCCAACGTTATCTTTATTCGGAAATTGAAAATATACAGTTTCTAATTTTATTTGTTGTCTGACCTGGGGATCGAATTCGGGATCTCAAGAAGTCAAGTCCGACGCCAGACCGCTAGACTACAGAGCTGATTAAATTACAAACGGTAGTAGTGGAAATCAGATAGGATAAAGGCTTGGTTGCCAGGGAGGTTTGTTTTGCGTTTCATCTTTTGATTGACTTGGGTTGGAAACGGTGGTAGTGTATTTTTTTTTTATGTTACTGGAAGGCAAAGGCCTTCCAGTAACATAAAAAAAAAATACACTAAGCAGACGGATTTCCTGATGTTAAGAAATTCACGCCACCTAGAGACACCAAAGGTGGTAATGGTGCGTTGCCAACCTGAAGCTGGGATATTAGGCCTCGAGCAAAAGCAAGTTTACCGGCTACCTTACCCTCCGAACCGGAACACGTCATGACGTTATGGCGACAGGAATAGGTAAGGCGGTGGTACCAATCCGGGCGAGTCGCTGCTAAACTCTACCACCTAGTCAGATGTCACGGTGTTAGTGACGGTGAGCTTATGCTCGCCTTCCTTGCCAGGCAGCTACGAGCTGCCTGGCAAGCAGATGGTCTATTCTACAAAGGAGCCCGGACCAACACGGGGAGGGGTAGATAGGATTAAATAATAAAACTTATAAAAATATAAACAGACATTTCATACATTTATATTCTATTTTTATTAGGTAACTCTTTGCACACTACCATGTGGTAGAATAAATAAATGTGCGTAAATATTTTTGTAACAAATTTTTTAACAAACATGTTTCGCAAATAAATGATAATTTCCATTAACATTTAAAGCGTCATTCGTCAGGGTTGTTAGTTTCAAATTTGCTCAGACTGGTTTTAATAATCATTTGTTCATTAGAAATGTTCCTCGTCGAACCTCATTAATACTGTGCTATTGAAACACATTTTCAGAGGAGACGTCCTAAGTGGTATTTCTTGACATTTCTTGACATCTGTGGTCTAGCGGTCCGAGTGTTGGACTTGACTGCATGAGGTCCCGGGTTCGAATCCCGGGTTGGCCAACAAAAAGAAAATTGGATTTTCCCAATTGTCTAATAAAAATGTTGGTCGGGATTGGAAATGTGCCCGGTTGACGATAGTCTTGCCACCTACATTGTGGGATTTAGTATCTTCGGCTAGTCGTGGGTGCCCTAGTTGTGCCTCTGCCTACCTCTTCAGGGATATGGGCGTGAAGATACTTTTTTTATTATCCTGTATACTTATAAGCAAAGGATTTGTCGTCGAGATGTATACGTATAATAACTTGAAAAAAGATATCTAATTACTTGGACAAATAGCGCTGATGAGTGCCACATGTAGACGTATTGTTATACCTTTAAATTTGCTTTTCTGTCCATCTTACAATAACTACAGCAATGTAAAATAAAAATGTTAGTAATAATATTTTTAAAACATTACCACTTGGTAACCTTCAAGAAAATGAGTATATTCATTCTCAAAAGGACAACATCGCGACTGTGTATATTATATATTACATTATATATTGTTAAAGCTAGACTTGCCAACTCGCATTTTAGTTCAACTTATCTACGGTTAGGTGGAACGAACGGTTGCTTGAACCCAACCACACGTCAGCTAACGAGGTTACAGCTATTTGAGTCACCAACTGTTACCCGCGACTTTGCTCGCGTAGCTTTTAATATATTTACTGGTTATAGTCCATTAATAAGGACTTTAATACAAACGTTCAATCCCTATTTCACCCCCATAGGGGTAGAATTTCCAGAAACAAGCGTATCTGATTATTTTTAATAAGTAGCCCAAAAATAAAGTTACATATTTCTAACTTGAAAACTGAAGGTTCCCATACAAACTTTTGATCCTGTTTCACCCCCTTAAGGGTAGAATGTACGAAATTCCGTCCGTAGTGGGTGTCTACTCAATAAAATGACACTACTCACCAAATTCCATGGCTGTGACTCCTACATTTTTCGCTCAGCGATGGTCAATCAGTCAGTCCGGACATATTATTTAAGTATAGATTCTTAGTCAATTCGACACACTTATTGAATAATTATATTGAACTGTGAGCTGTAAATTTAGACTTGGGCTGCAGCTATGACTCAAATATTATATTATATGAAAAATTTAACCGGTTCAGAGCTGATTAACTCACCTTTACTTACGTTCGCGGACGGTAAAGACGGTATTGGGTAAGCAGTTACCTGTTCTTCCATAAAAGAAACGCGATTTACCAAAATATTCAATACTGGTTAGATGATGAATGATAATTGGTTGGTAATGAATGTGAAGGAAGCCAGACATGTTTGTCAGAATCGTGAAGTCTGGCACTAGATACTCTCTGCCTACCCCGTAAGGGACTTGGCGTGAAGATATATGTGTGTGAGTGTGAGTGTGTGTGTGTGTGTGGTTAGATGATTACATATCGCTAGTGGTATCGAATCTTGATATGTAAAAAAATCTACCCCAGCTCTTTCACTGAAATCAAGGCTGGCTCTCCCATAAACTAATACTAATGATGCAATCGAAATTCGATACGGAGGAGTCTGAGCCGCCCTAAGGCCTCTCCGATACCTTCCCCTTATTAGATTCACTTTTGAATCTCAAATGTAACAGAAATACGAATGGGAAATCTTTTAGAAATGAGAACATCTATATTTATACATTAGTAAAGAAAAACTATGTAACTTCTCATGGTGATATCACACTCGTTATTATTATTATTTAACAATACTAATTTATAGCGTATTTTAAATAGAATCTCTAGGGCTACTTAAACTGGGATTATCTTTGTAATTATGGTTGGAACTGTCGACAATTTTTTCTGATAGTTATCCAATTAACAGGTATTAAATTTAGCAAATTATATTTTCTTAAGCTTATGTAATAAAACTAATGTTAAAGTATATCAAAGCTTGAAGGGATTCCGTTGTTATGACTGACTGGTGATGAACGTATAGTTCTTCATTGCTGTGAAGAAAATATGTGAAAATGTATCTATGCAATTTGAACAAAGTTTGTTATTATTATTCAGGATGTAACTTCTAGTAAAGCAACTAGGAATGAGTTAAAGTTAATAAATTAAAAGCTAAAACCTTTTCTAAAAAAGTTTTTATTTAAACTCTCTAACAAAAGAAAATCCTCTAATTTGATATCATTAAAAAACAACTATTCTTCCATCTCGGATGGATTAAATATAGAATGACGTCACGTACCTCATCGTGCATTGCCTTCTAATCTTATCGTATATACAACATTTTAGCTCAATCGGTTGAAGATATCTGCTTCAAAATGGAGTTCAAAGATTCCACCCGAACAAACATACATACATTGCAAGTTAAATAAAAGCTTTTAAAAAGGTCGACTCATAGAACACCATGAGGAAATAGTATCATTTGAGAAAATAATAAATTACATGTCAATGGCCTCCACAAATTAATAAATTACTAAATTAGATTGCTCTTTTATACATATTTTGTAAAACACAAATAATATTATATGCTAGAGTCAGCTAATTAAAAGAAACAATAATAAATGTCTATGTCAAAATTAAAAAAGTAACATTCAATTAAATATCCATTTTACAATAAAAAAATAAGTAAACTTATTGTATACTTAATTATTTAAAGTTAAATTATTATATTAAATTAAATGGTTATGTACGAAAAATTATCTAACACAAAAATAAATTAAAATAAACATTAAAGAGGTGGTCAACATAAAATAGGCAGTAAGCAGTCAATGACGTCAAGGCAAAGAATAGGTGAGGCGGTGGTTTCAAACGAGGCGTAAAATTATAATCTATTCATGGTCACGACTCACAGCATCAGTGGTATATAAACGCTGCATGTTTGCAGAATGTTAGGGTAACGGTTGGCTTATGACGTGAGGACAGTTATACAGGGAGACATATAAAGCACCAGCCAAATTTTGAGGCTTTTCGGAAGCGATAACACTTTAGATTAATGAAGTTTAATAATTAACAATTAAAAAAAACAATTCATAATTTTTATCCAACGCAAAATTCAAGATGCATGTTCATAAAGTAAACAAAGGGAAACCAATGGTTCCCACCGACCTCCGTCGAATTCGCAGACTGGTGACGTCATAACTCGCACCAGATTTGTAATATGGTGACAACAAGTGAAACATTTTTGTAGACTGTTTTATATAAAAAAGTATCTTCACGCCCATATCCCCGAAGTGGTAGGCAGAGGTACAACCAAGGCACCCACGACTAGCCGAAGACACTAAGTCCCACAATGTGATAGGTGGCAAGCCTATCGCCAACCGGGCACATTTCCAATCCCGACCAACATTTTTTTTACTTAGAAAATTGGAAAAATCCAATTTTCTTTTTGTTGGCCGACCCGGGGTTCGAACCCGGGACCTCATGCAGTCAAGTCCAACACCCGGACCGCTAGACCACAGAGGCAATTCGCCTCTGTTTTATATAAATATTACAAAAGTAATAACTTGACAATAACAGTGAAAATGCATTACTATTTAAGCCCCTTAACCTTTACATTACAATTTGATCGATCCTTTTAAAGTAACCCTTACTATAATCGTACACATATATATTAGTTCAGGTTTCAACTTTTAGCGTCCGACACATTTTGATCGAATTAGGTAGACTGGTACACTATTAGTATACTCTATGGCCCGGTGAAATACATTAGTTTTTACGTTTTTAGCTTAAGAATTTTCCATGAAGCGGAGATTCTACAACAGTTTATTTACTTTCACTTAAAAGTCTCCAAGTACTTTATATGAAACAATATATAAGTGAGTGGGATGTTATATGAACAGGTGTTTATGAACAGCAATAACAACAAGAGTAAGCTGCCAACTTGATATTGGGCTGTTAAAAGTTTATTTACTTTACACTTAAAATTTTCTGGGTCAAAGCTCTTTTAGAAAAACCATGTTAGGGTGATTGTTCCAAAGTTTATCAGATCGTTACAATAAAGTGCGTGGAAGGGTACAGTTGTAGATACCCAAGCAGCAATCAGGTTTGAATGGAAAACTTTATTTTAGAATGTATTACGAAGTGGCAATAAATGCTGGGACTATATTAAGCACAAGCAGTTGCCTGCGTCTTCACCCGCGTTTTCACAGATACCCGTTGTGGCATCGGGATTAAAAGTAGCATATAATGTTAATTCAGGTCACAATCTATCGGTGTTACGAATTTCAGACAAATTCATTTAGCCATTCGAGCGTGAAAGAGTAACAAATATCCAAACATACATACTCACAAACTTTCGCATTTATAATATTAATAGGATTTCATCAGTACAATATATATGTACAAAATACGCATGTCTCTCCGAAAAGGCTTAACCCAGTGTTGATAAGGGTCTCCTTTGTAGAATATACCATCTGACTCCCTGTCTAACAGCTCGCAAGAGATAGGTAAAGGATACATGGGTCGTTACCAAGTCCACTAGTGGAAGAGTGCTGTGCTCCAACTCCACTATCTTACCTCTGATACCCTAATGATAGTGTCATGTTCCGGTCCGGAGGTCCGGCTACTCTATAGTCGGCATCCTTACACAATTTCACAAAAACAACTAGGTCACAAGATAGAGAGGCACCTGCAACATCTTTAGTATCTACAGACCACAGTTATCTCTTTTCACACAAAACTGGCCTTAAATCACTTATACGGGTAGAGTTATCGGGAAGCCGGTTTACGTTGTATTCTAACCGTCAAACCACAAAAAAAATATTGATACGTGTTTAGTTAAAAACTGTTTAAAAATTGACGCTTAACGGCTCACTTACAGTCTTTGTGTTCTTATAACATTCAACGCAATAGCCATATATTTCGACTAATATTTTAACCTCTCTACTTTAGCTCGCGTCAACTGGCACGTAACTTAACTTTTATATCAAACTTTGGTCTCAAAAGACTAACTTAAAGTTAGAACTTACATAAGTATCTAATGACCCTCGGTTCGTTCTACTTAAGTTTATTTATGTAACTAACTTTTACCCGCTAGTCGCAGTAGTAAATTTTACTACAGCGCCATCTGTCGTTCTCCGGAGGAAGTTTATTTAAAACATACAAAAAACGCTTACAATTTCAAAAGGGTTGAAGTTTATTTACTGTAAACAATGCAAAGCAAGTGTTTTTTTAATGATTTCAGTAAATTGAGATTTCGTTAAAGACAAAAAAATCGGTAATAATCTAAGCTGTAAAAACCGCCTCCAATTATTTCACTCGTTTTGATAACTCTTCTTTTGAAAGATAGCTAATTAATCTGAGATGACACTTGCATAAACTTTGTTAACATCCTACACACTGACCTCGACTAGAACGATTACAGAATATGAATCAAAAACCACATCGATTCATGACTTACCTTTCCAAAAAGAACCATCAAAATCGAATCATGCTTGGCAGAGTAATCGCGTAACAAACACACAAAAACATACAGTTAAATTGATAGTCATTTAAAAATAGTTTTCAAGCAGACCTCTAATTCTATTGAAAAATAATTTTAGTCTGTTAATTCACTCAAACTAATTAACTATAAAACTGTGTGGGTTTCTTTAAACTAACTGCCACCTATAGCTATATCTGCTGTTTATTTATATAGTTCTTTCGTGCAAATCCGTAAATGTTTTGGGACAAGAAATAGCCTATGTCCTACTCCAATATGTGGTCTATTTCTATGTTAAAGTAATTATTATTTTACGTGAAAACTGAACATTTATATAAATATACAATATTACGCACTTATTACATCATTATATTATAAAGCGTTTCTACTGAATTCAAGACCGATATAGTGACTGTTATTATTATTTCTTAACAATATGTAGTCCATGGAAACTTGTTTATATATCGGGATAAAAGTAACACGTCACTTGCATGAAAAATAGTCCGGGCAAAAAATCTGCCGATAGTTAAGGCTATTTTTAACCGACTTTGAACAAAGTACCCTACATTTTTTTAATCGATTTCTGCGTCATTTCTGAATCTTAAATTGATATATATGGGTGGTTATCTAAAATTTGGTTAATTTTTGATGTAATTTTTCAAACTTTCAAGTCTTGTTTTTTGTTCAAAATCAGAACAGTTTGTATTCTAAGTTGTGGATATAACTAAATTATGATTTTGTTATGATATAACTAAATTAATCGCCTCTGTGGTCTAGCGGTCTGGGTGTTGGACTTGACTGCATGAGGTCCTGGGTTCGAATCCCGGGTCGGCCAACAAAAAAGAAAATTGGATTTTTCCAATTTTCTAATAAAAAAAAATTTTGGTCGGGATTGGAAATGTGCCCGGTTGGCGATAGGCTTGCCACCCATCACATTGTGGGACTTAGTGTCTTCGGCTAGTCGTGGGTGCCTTGGTTGTACTTCTGCCTATCTCTTCGGGGTTATGGGCGTGAAGATACTTTTTTTTTATGATTTGGGTACTGACAAGAGGTGATAGGGAATGACGCCAAATATGGTTGTTAAGTCAAATATATTTATATATATGAATGTTATGCAGACTATTTCCAAGCAAAAAAATATTTATCATATTATTGCTCCATTACTAAGTAAAAGAAGGACAAACGATCACTTACGCATTTAAGGATAACTTTTTTCTTGATGTCATAAAACTCTAAATAAGCTACAAACTTAATAACGTCATACGACGGGATCCTAAGTCGCATCGCAATATAAAATTCAATACTGTATTGGATTTTCGTCGCAGATATATATATGTGATAGGCTGGGAGGGAAGCGATTGAAAATTGGATGAAGGGGATTATACAGCCAACTGGGGAGTTATAGCTAGCTAAAAAAAATCAAAGGGTTGTACTCGAGGAATGCCGGCGGCAGTAAAAACTTTAACATAAAGTTGCGCATGTATAATTTGGAATGGTTAGGGAATAGCTTTTGCACGAATAGCTTTGATTATTAGTATAAAATTACTATAATTAATGTGGAAAACTACAATATTTACTTAATTGATTGTCTTCAGGAACAAAAAAAAAATATTTATCGCGTGTTACGCTAAGTGCGAGCAATTTGTGCAGGCCTCGCTGTAAGCTAGCTTGAAGATATACCGGCCGGCGAAAGAAAAACCACAGCATTAAGTGCAGCGACAACATACAGAGGTTTTACTTTCTTTCCGTCTTACGAATTTTTGATCAAGTTACCTGTCTTGACGCGAGTTTAACATTTTGTGCCTATTACAAAAAGTGCACAATGCCATAAAAGAAGTTTTTACTTCAAGACTTCAAGGACTTAAAGCCATGGCCACAATCTTCATTTTAACGAATTGTTGCACAATTGGCAAAGCATCGGCAAGGTAAGAAAAAAAATATAGGTTTGTCCCATCCACAATGGAATATTTTCCTTTCTTAAAATTTGTAAAAAGTTGATACTTACTAGTCTTTGTTTAGTCAAAAAACAATGTTATCTTCCTTTTTTTAAATAGACAAAAGTAATTGTTACCGTACAAAGAAGTCTAGCTGGCGGTTTTTTATCTCCCAAGACATTTATCAAGAAGTTTATCAGAATTCAAGTATAAATCCTTCTTATCACAGCCCTTATCTTTGAAATTCAAATTAGTGGAAAGGTAGGGCCTTTTTAGGGCAGTTTTTTGTTTCTTTTCCGTAAGATGTTACGCTTTTATATGTAAATATTTAAAAAGACTTTAAGCTTGTATTTTTAACTAACATTTCCTGATCTCAAAATTGAGGGCAATTGCTATAACAACTTTTTACCGACTCGAAAATGACGAGGTTCTCAATTCTTCAGTATTTATTTTGAATATTAGTTACATGATTGTTCGGTCTTCAAAAGATTATCATAATTTATAATTCATTTATTCATTACAATTCTGTGGTTTAAATAAAATTGGTTTAAGATCAGACTAAAGGTTTTATTGTCAATGAAATCGTCAAGGTTCATTAGAAGCTTATATGTTACTAGCTGCTACCCGCGGCTTTGCCCGCTTAGTCTGTTTATTTAATATTTAACGCTCTAACGCTACCCGTTCAAATTTTAAGATGAAAAACGGCCTACGTCCTTCTTCAAAATTTAATCTTTTTTTTATGTAAATATCATCTAAAAAGTATTACACGATGACGTTCTGGAAAGAATAAATTTAGAAAGTAGTGCACAGAGCACAACCGTTCCGTAAGGAGTCAACCACGCGCATATCACGCGTCTGTGTCGCGCGGTCTTTAAACTATAGTATTAACGTAGTGATTATATTCTTTTTGATAGTGTTATTTTAAAACTGCGATATCTCCTAAGATATTAATTCAAAACGAGTGATGTGAAATGCAATTTTGTATTAAATTAAGTACTTGTGATGAATGACGTATTTTTTAGGGTAAGGATTAACATCGTATTTATAAAATAACCTTCGCAAATAATGCATTATTTTGAAACAAATTTGGTTAGCATAAAAAAAGGTTATAGTGAGCTAACTTAAAAAGATAGCAATGTGATGTCGCGGACTTTTTTTAGGACTTTTAAAGGTTAGCAATTCTTTCATACATGATTTTTACGAAACTTTCACCGTTAACGGAGCGAACGCTCTCAATAGGAAAAAATCCCCCGATTTTAAAACATTGATCATTGGTGCTACGCCCCTATTGATCTTAGCGTGATGATGTATAGCCTATAGCCTTCTTCAATAAATGAACTTTCTAACACTGAAAGTTCAAGCAAACAAACAAACAAACTCTTCAGTTTTTTAACATTAGTATAGATAGTATAGATTTTGGTTCCGAGCTCTTACAAAAAAATATAGACGAACTGTTTTCATACCAACTTAGTCATAAAAGGCCGAAACTCGCCTTTTATGACTCGTTCATTTTATTAAGAGAAAAATCTGGAAAATTAATTTGTCTATTAAATGATTGCTATAACGAATAGCCTATGTTCTTTCGTTCCTCATTAAGTGTCTGAATACAAAGTTTCACTGTTATATCTTTAAAAATGACGATTTTCCATACGAACATTCGTCACCTCTTTTTACCCATTCTCCCTCATTTTTTAGTAACATGAAGTAGCTTATGTTCTTTCGTTTATCATTAAGTATCTAGATACAAAGTTTTACAGTTACAGCTTTAAAAATGATGAATTTACATATGGACAGTCATCCCCTGTTTTTACCCATTATCTCCTATTTGTTTGCAATAAAAAGTAGCCTATGTTTTTCCTCAGGGTCTATTCTATCTCTGTACCAAATTTCATCAAAATCAGTTCACTGGTTTAGGCGTGAAAGCGTAACAGACAGACAGAGTTACTTTCGCATTTATAATATATATAAAAATATAACATATTTAAAAATTAAATTATTAAATTCCGCCTAAACGAAATTATATCTAAAATAGATATCTAAAAAAAATCGTATTAGTTACACTTTTTATAATTAAAGAACGGCTCAACTGTTTTGGCTTAAAACTGATGGAGAGGTAGCTAAGAACTAGGAAATGGACATAGGGTTTTTTATTCCTGACAAAATAATTATTAAAAATATTTTAATTTTTTCCTTACAGACTGAACGGGTGGAAACATGATCTCACAACAGACAGTATTATATATATCTTCGACTTATAACGTAGGTATAAAAAGTATGTTCCAGTCATAAAACATATAATGTCTACGGTGTATGTTTATGCCATTAATTTTGATTTTAACTACTATAAGTTAAAGTCTAAAATCATTAAGTAATACGTGTTTATTTGCAAGTAATTTATGCATACATTTTATACAAACTCTATTTAAGTAATTGAAAAATTACTTTAAATTTCTAAACAACTACAAAATTAAAATAATTGCTATGAAACTCAAGTTGTAGATACTTTCAAATTTTAAGTGAGCAAAATTGAAAAAGCATTTTCGTATAGGTATGTTAATGAGTGAAATATTGGGAAAAGTTGGGGCTGTTTCGGTGAGTCAGGAGTTTGTATCTGCATATTCGGCGAACCGTTCCGCATTTTGGATGAAGTGTTTAAAGTTGTTGTTAACAGAGTTTCGGTTTGTGATTTATTCTTCATTTTTAAGAGATTTATGCGTAAAACTTGTTTAAATATTTTCTGAGGTGGAGTTTTTTTAAGCAAATAAGAAGACGAGTTTCCTAATGGCTGGAATTACACATCACCTATCTAGTAAATACTCAATTTGTTAACGATATTTACTTCTGCATAAAATAATCAGCTTTACTTCAAAACCTACTAGGTGATTTAGTCCTTGTTAGAGTTTCAGTCATAAGGATTTCAATGCTCACTTTGCGCAGATTCAGGCTGTTTACCTCTTTATGATTTTTTAAGTAAACCATGTGTACTCGGACAAAGTAGTTTATGCTTTAGTTTTACGTTTTAAGATTCAAGTTTGCTTACGTTTTGTATTTCAATGAGTCTGATGCCTTGCCGCCTCTGCCTTACCTATTACTGTCACCATAATTTCACTGTCATCGTGTTAGTGCTGGTAAGTCAGTTGCACTGCACACCATGCCCAAAATTATGATAACCGTAGCAACTCACAAGTAACATCTTTAAATTATATATGCGATATCTGTCGTTTGCTTTCATGTAGCCAGGATATTAACTCAAATGCCTAATCCTACCAGCGACCTTTTCCCACGAAGCAGAAGAACACAGACAGTATGGTGGCAGAAACAACATACACATAGGTACCCGGGCAAAAAGTTGATAAGCTGAGAACCTTACTACTTTTCTGGTATCGGGTAACATTTCCCGAAATGTTTGTTACACCTGAATTTATACAAAAGCTTGGCCTATATTCTTTGAAGAAGCCCCAGAAAGACACGGAGAAAATATCTATTTACCCGTAACAAACGTATCCTTCCAGAGCAGACCCGACTGTAAATAAAGATAAAATATAATAATGGCTTTAAGTCCCTCACAGATCCAATAAGCCCAATATTTGATATACAAAAGAGGTTCTAACAAAAGATCTGATGAAGCCCATGAAGCCATATTAAATAGAATACAATTATTTATATCGGAATAATATTTTGCTTTGTGGGAGGTTTACAAAATTGTAACTGAAAAACAGGGCGTCAGCAAAAACGCTATGTTTAGAGTGTATTAATTTTACATCGACCTTCCATAATTATTAATTTACATTAATTTGTTTGAAATATTTTGACTTCAAGAGTATTCCCAGCACTCGGGATTGGTATTCATAAATTAAAAAAATGTATCTTCACGCCCATATCCCCGAAGAGTTAGGCAGAGGTACAATCATGGCACCCACGATTATCCGAAGACACTAAGTCCCACAATGTGATAGGTGGCAAGCCTATCGCCAACCGGGCACATATCCAATCCCGAGCAACCTTTTTTTTTATTAAAAAATGGGAAAACCCTATTTTCTTTTCGTTGCCCGACTCGAGATTCGAACCCGGGACGTCATGCAGTCAAGTCCAACCACTAAACCGCTAGACCACAGAGGCTAGGAATAGCAGAGGATAAAAAAAATGAAGCTTTGGAATAAGACAGCAAACAAACATATTGATCTCCTGATGGCAAAAAACCAACAGTGGCATATATAAATCACAAATGTTACTGGTGCGTTATTAGCATAAGACTGAAACTTGATAAGGGCCATACACTGAAGTTATTGTGATAGGAATAGGTAAGACGATGTTACAAAACCGGATAAATTGTATAAGTTGTAATCACCTATCACCTATCATATATCACCTAGTTGTAGTCACGGTCGTAGTAGCAAAAACAACAGAAACCGACGCGCGCCTGTAAAAAAACTTAGTAAGAAGTACGTGAAGTAAAGAGTACTTATTTTCACTACCATGACGATAGTGCTTGCCATTGTCTTTTAAAGTACAGGTGGGGTAGGGTAGCTAGTTGACTTATACACTAACTCTAAAATTTCGGTCATAAACTATGCCCTAATAAATGTTTTATGTCTTTAGCCGTTAGGTAACTTTGCCATTAAAGGATTGCGCACACCTTTGACGGGACGGAGCGTGTCAGGTCAGGGCGCATCGACGGAAAAGCACACTCAAGTAGGCCAGGTCGTGGGACCCCCTGAGGGTCCGAGCCTTGTCGTGGCGGGGGGGCTGAGTAACAGAGGTCGAGCCGGGGTCCCAGTGAAACTAATACGGACCAGGGAGGGCGCTCCTCAGTACCCCTCTCTGTCCAAGAGGGAGCGCACACAGGGTGGTGGGCCATTTGGCCCGCGTGGGATGGTGACAGCACGGCCCGCGGAGAAAGGCGGGTTTTCCATCTAGCCCGCCTGGTCGAGATGTACAGGGGAGGTACAGGGGAGCTTGCCGCCACTAGAACCCCCGAAGTGGTGTACGCTGTGACTCCGTGCACCACGCCAGACGACATGCAGCCCCATGTTGAGAGGGGCTGCATGACGGGGATCGCGAGATCTAGCTCCGTCGGGGCAGTGGAAGTGTGCCAAAGCGTCCCCACAGCTCCGGTACCTGCCGAAGGGGAGGACACCGTGAGGTCTTAGTCAGTAGGTGTCTGACATAACCCGTCACTTCCCCCGAAAGTGGCGGGTATCAATGATGGATTTACCCACGAAAAAAAAGGCCAGGTCGTAGGCCAGGTCGCATCGGTGGATTTTCGTTGCTCAGTACCAAAGAGTAGTTCAAAAAAGAAAAGTGGCAAATCTAAAATCGTCAAGTCTGGAAAGTGACGGTTTTGGTAGTTGTCTAGTAGTTGTACATATCTTTAGCATTAAAATGTGATAAGCCTTCTGTTCACTTTAATATTGTTTTTACTTTCCTTTTTGGGGGCTGTAGGCTGCATTGGGGACTATGCGCGGGTTGAATTGCAAGAATCCGCCGCAATGTGGCCCGGCAGATTGTGCAGTAAAATGTATTCGAAAGTTATCTATATGAATTATTGCGCTGCAGTACACCCTGATGCACCACGTCCAAGTGTGTGCTATCCTTAAGAGAACTGTCTGCTTATTCGCTAAATTAGATAAGAATCATTTACAGAAAAATTTAGTCGCTTAAAATGAATAAAAAAATGGTAATTATGCAAAAGCTTGTCAAAGTATTTTTAATTACAGAACTGTTTGGAATTCTCGGAGCAATCAGTTCACGGTTGACGGCTTCTTTCTAACAAAATTTAATGTTTATTGAATTTTTTTGCTTCAAAATTGTTTATGAATAAAAAATTATCAGCTTTAATCTACATTGTATTTGCATCTTCTATAATCACCTCTATGGTCTAGCATACCTGTCTATATTTTGTGGCCCGGTTATGGACTTGACTTCTTGAGGTACCGGGTTCGATCCTCAGGTGGAACCACAAAAAGAAAATGTGATTTTAAACTTTTGAAATGGAAATAACGTTGCCTGCGATTGGATGTGTGCCCTGTTTGCATTGATAGGCTTGCCTTATCTTGGGCACCCTGATTGTACCTCTGCCTGGGAAAAAAGTGACAAACGATAAGAGTATGAGATCACTGTGGCTCATTATCACCAAAGATATTACGGATACGATGCTGTTCTGTTGTCGGTGTGGTAGGCCTAATGTGCAATTCCACCGGCTACCTTACCCTCAGGACCCGAACATGAAAGTGTTATTGTCATATGGTTAATCCGATATTCAGATCTGAGCTGAATCCAAACGACTAAATACCATTTAAATCGAAACGGCAGTTTTTGTATTATAAGTGTTGCACAGCCAATTTTATTTTATATACTTAAATATACATTCGCTTATTCTTTACTTTAGTACTGTACCTGTATTTGAACTCCAAATTACACAATCTTTAATAAAAGTTTCATAAAATTGAATATTCACTAAACAACGTAAATCTTTTCCCACCGCCCTATTACGGACAAGCTTAATTCAGCCACAACCCTTCCGATATAAAGGGAGATTAAACACTTTTAAATAATTGGCCCTGATCCCTTCAAATTATTTTATACGGATTTTCATCAGCGGTATTTGGTTAGGTGAAATTATTTTCGCCAGATTAGGTTTTTTTGCTCAAATTTATATAACATTGGTGATTAATGTCCACCTATCTCTTCTGTTTCGCTGAACTTTAAATCCAAAAATTATAAAATCCTTTCTTTACAAAACGCTGACTCTATTTATTAACGAAGCAATCTTTTTTTGATATAGGAAAGCAATCAGGCAGACGAATTTTCTAATGGTGAGAAATCCACACTACCTAGGGTCACCATAGGTAGTAATGGTGTAATGGTCGCCTCTGTGGTCTAGCGGTTCATTTGTCGGAATTGACTGCTTGAGGTCCCGGGTTCGAAATCCGGGTCGGGCAACAAAAAGTTGCGGGCAAGAAAATTGGGTCTTATAAAAAATGTTGCTCGTAATTGGAAATGTGCCCGGTTGGCGATAGGCTTGCCACCTATCACATTGTGGGACTTAGTGTCTTCGGCTAGTCGTGGGTACCCTAGTTGTGCCCCTGCCAACGCCTTGCCGGCGTGAAGATGCTGCTGGTATAATGGTAATTGCAACGCGCTAACCTGAAGCCGAGATGTCAATCTTCGAATAAAAGTAAGTTTCCCGGCTATCTTTTCCTCCGAACCGCAAGACTTCAACGGCAAGCGATGATATTATGCCGGCAGGAAGGGTATGCCGGTATGCTGGGTAAGGAGGTGGCAGCAGTCCAGGCAAGTCGCTGCAAAACTCTACTACCTAATTAGATGTCACGTTATTATTGACAGTAAGCTTATGCTCGCCCTTTATGAGCTGCTTTGTAGGAAGGCAAATAGTCCAATCTGCGAAGGAGCCCAGACCAACACGGGACCAAACCGACCACATCGATCGATTTTAATAAAACGAACACATTGGTTTCCTTGATGGAAAGATACTAATAGCTTATAGTCTCCACAGATGTAAATAATATTTTGCCAAATGAAGTACAGACAAATGGCAAACCGCTAAAGCATAGTCCACTTGTGAGAATCGCCATCCATATATATCTAAACAGCGGGGTGATTGATACCTTACTTGAGGATGGCGCTTAAATTTTCTAAGTAAGCTTTCCAGTCCTCTGCTATAATTAAGTTTTCCAGCTCGAGTTCAAACCCGAACACGAAAATTGCGATCATTACAATTGATGAAAAAGGCGTTACTTTGAGGAAATTCATGTTTAAATCCAAATAAGGTTATTCCATCGTATTGGTCCAGAACGGCTATGTAGGATAGATCATCTGTCTTCCTGCCAGACAGCAGGTAAAATGGGACATAATCAAAGAGACCACTTGTGGTAGAGTAATGTGTAGCAACTCGTCCTCAATACCGTCTTTACCATAAGCGCACATGGGGCCAGTGTCCAGGGCCCCTATATTCAGAGGGCCCCGAAAGATCGACCATTTCATTCACTTTTAACCTTAAAATATTTTGGTTGGGTGCATTGCGTTTTTCTTGTTGCCCTATTTCGGGAGCATTCAATTTCGTAGCTTAAGAACTAATAATTATGAGCATAGAAAGTGACATTCTTTAGAAAATTGAGTTTGAGAATTTAAAAGAAGATTTTGCTCAACCGAAATCCCGAAAGAAACTACTATCGTAATCATAAAAAAAAAACAGCAGCATACCAATATTATTGACGACATACTGTAACAAAATAATTTAATTGATTACCCAAAAATTCATAGTGAAAAGAATTGAAATTTGACTTCTTTATATACCAAAAGGGCCCCAAGTTTTTGTATGCCCCAACGCCATAAGCTTTTGTTTGCCCAAGGGCCCTGGCATAATCAAAGACGGTCGAGCTCGCCCCGGTAGTTATACACGGCCTTCCCTATTTCTACCGCCATAATGACTATGTCATGTTCACCTTCGGTCTGGATGTTAAGGGAGCTAGAATACTTGCACGATTGGCTTAACATCCCGCTATAGTTCACACCTATATCTGTCTATAAATACCATAGAATATGGTATGTTATGGTTATACAAGGCTATGGTTGTCTCTTACCATCAGGAGGAGATTCGTGGAGTGCAGTCCAATTTCAATGCAGTCAGATTATTCTTCGGTTGCGAAGTGAATTTTACATTAAGTTTGTAGTGTATGTATTATTAATTCTACAAAACAGTTTAGTGGTGTTATGTGTAGCATGATATTTGGTGTCTTCGGCTTCTGGTAAGTCCAAGACATTCACTACGCACCGTTTTCCCGGTTTGGTATCGTTATATAAGTATACATTTTTTGACAGGAAATAGCAAATTAAAGATTTTATAGCACTAACACTATGACATGACATGGATTTGAAGGATTGTGGGTTCCGGGAACCGCCATCTAAATTACAAGGTAAGACTAAAGGAAAGGTACTAATTCAAGCAAGTCGTTTCAGGTTGAAAGTTAAATGCAACCTTATCACAACTATCTAAAGTATAAAATTGATTGCACCTTTCATCGTGTCCCAGAATAAAGCGGACTAATCGAGGTTATTGAAGGGACGTGTTTCGGTCTCTAATATTATAAATCACTTCCTCGTATGTGTTTGACAGGCTCGTCCTTGTTCTTTTCCATTTCTATTACTTTATTAATGAATGTTCCTTTATTAAATTGAATAAGTAGCTGAAAATGTTTAATCACGACAAAACCTATATGTAATGTAGCTAAGAACTTTCTCGATTACTTCAGGTTTCAAACGAAAATCATACAAAGACGTCAAACTTAAAACAACGCTCTTTCCAAGTCCAACTGGTTGAAATATCGTGATTTATTGTTGACTTGTAAATAGATGCTTGGCCTAGGATGTTGGCTAGAAAATAGTATAATTTCAGTACTTTTTAGAATGTCTGTAGGCGATTATGTCATTGATGACTAGGAGAGACGCTTTCGTTCGTTAGCTTATTACCTACAAAAAATCCTAAAACTAAAAATGTTTAATAATCCTGGA
>NJDC01065218.1:393921-410650 GCA_002245475.1 Calephelis virginiensis
TCGATTTTAATATTTTAATATCCAAATTTTAATATCTTGTTGTTTTAATCACCTAATTCTTAGATATATTAAATTGTTTCCATCATTGGCACTTGGTAAAATTCCATTATGCATTTTTATACACTTTTGTAATATTAAGCGATACATTATAACGGCCAATATTAATAATCAATCCTAATCCAAAACTTGCTGTCCAAGATTGATATTTTGATCCATTTTTATGTTATCGCTTGGCAATAACATATCTGTGGACAGGATAAATATGGCAATTAGGTATAGGATAGGCCGGCGGATACGCAGCTATCTAGATTGCTTGAAATCCATCTTTATAGAAATATTGTTAACATTGGGCGTAAGTGTATTCGTATATAAAATAATACGAACCCTTAGATTGTCTAGTTAAAACAACTCTATATGATAAACGATAAAACCACCTTTATGTACTTATGTAGTTAGTATCTGCTTATATTTAGTAGTAATTAGTACCGTTATTTATTTTCTAAAATTTGTAACACAGCTCAAGAAAAACAAAAACAATTGGATGTCTTTTATGGATTGCATGATAAAACTAGGTGAGTGATCCCATATAAAAACTTGTGCCCTAATTTCAAGACCCAAAACGATTTTGATGCGGAGCATTTAAAAGTCTGTTTCTCAAATAAGCTTTTTAGGTTTTTAAATAATGAATACAAAAATAGCGGGCTTGGTTTTATTGTGAAGTAGCTGCTCCGGCGGACGTTATTCTGCTATATTTTTAATTTCATTTTAGAAAAAAATATTGGTTTAAGTTACCCTTATCAGGGGTATGAAAAATAGATGTTGGCCGATTCCCAGACCTACTCAATATGCTTAAAAATTTTCATGAGAATCGGTCAAGCCGTTTCGGAGGAGTACGGGAACGAACCTTGTGACACGAAAATTTTATATGTAAAATAACATTATGATGCCAACAATAACTAGGGAGGTTAATCCGAATGAGTAATTAGTCTCTATTTAAAGGAGTTTCATACTATCACGGACAATATTTTACAAGAAATTGGTCTAAATTTAAAGGAGTCTAAACTTAGCACGGAGAATATTTTTAACCGCCGACGGAAAATAAGGGTTGCTACAAATTTGAATTGTCTGTGTGTATGTGTATATGTGTGTCTATTTGTGGCATTAAATTTTTGGATAGAACAGTTTCGATGTGGTATTTGTTTGTTTAAAAACTGACGTGACTCATATTGTTCTTAGCTATATTAACAAGTTTTGTAGAGGGAGTCGCAGGCTAGCACATACAAGATCTTAGTCAAAATAAAATCGATTTGATATGACCACTACGTCACGGCTGCCTAATAGCGAGGTTCCTAATGGATTCCAGGCGAGTCAGATTTTTGTGTAGGTATCTTCTAAATTGTCCTTTCTGGGTCTTAGTTTTGGTCTTAGTTCACTGACACCCAAATACAATAATAGAAGCGTATAATTTGATTACTTAAGGATGTCATTTTTTCAAAGCCGTCAAATATTTATAAAGCATTAAAAAGTTTATATTACAAAGTATGAAAGCAGTTTCAAACAGAGCTAGAGTGCTTCTCTCAAGGATGGCTGTAAGCAAGGCATGTTTGAAACTAAATATCTCATAATTACACAACCCGCCGTGTTTTTCCGTTTCCTTTTAGAATGAAAATGTCAACCGTTTCTGTTTTAAATGGACGTTCGTAAATTTAAATGTTACGTAGAATTTGGTAAATATATAAACAGACGCCTACTTCATCCGACATAACGATTCTTTATTTAATTAAAGATATTATTGCAGCCTAATACAGAAGTTATTGTGCCTTAAGTTTTTAATGATTTAATTAAACTTTATCCTACAGAAACGGCAAAACACTTTATAGTCCTACTAATATTAAAAATGCAAAAGTGTGTGAGTATGTGAGTGTATGTATGGATGTTTGTTACTCTTTCAAGCTCGAATGGCTAAACAGTATTGTCTGAAATTTGGAACATAGATAGATTGTAATTGGGATGAACATATAGGCTACTTTCAATCTCGATCGCATAACGGGTTTCTGTGAAAATGATGGCAAAAGCGCAGGCATCAGCTAGTAATTTATCAAGTTTAGGGAAACATAAAAATACATGGCACTAAGTATTTAAAAAAAAATCAAGTGGTTGCATTCCGAGAGTATCAGCACGATTAAAAACATGAATATTAATGTTTCGCATTTTTGACATATTTTTTTTGATATTTGATAAATAAATAAATGTCAAATCCCCACACAACAAAACTTTAAAATAAATTTAAATATTAATTTCGGTACCGAGAATTGTCAAAAGGTATTTTTGAGTCCTAAAACAACACATAAAGAAAATTGTTCATATTTTTTACGTCGTGTAGCTTACAATGATTAGGGTCGCTTTTAGGGTTGTCAAGTGTCACTAAAATATGAAAATCTTAAATCGAATGAATTCCGAAAAAACTTTTGGAATTTCCTAAAAATGTTTTAGTAAAGTATTTTTAAATTGTGTTGGAACAACAAACAAATTGACCAGAATCCAAAAAACCCAAATATATCTAGCTCCATATGATACACACACGAACACCACTAAACTAGTTTATTAGCACCAGCAATACACATTACTAATAACTCCAGGTACATTTCGCTTCGCAACCGAAGAATCATCAGAAGAAATCGACTGCACTCCACGAAGGTCGAGCAAAAAGATTGTGCTATTCTGCTAACAAAACAGTTTAGGGGTGTGTGCGTGTTATGTAGAGCTGGATAAATTTGGGGTATTTGGCTTCTTGTAAGTCCAATTCATTCACAGCACACTGTCTTTCCTGTTTTGTCATGCTATAATACGTACACATTTTTTGGCAGGAAATTGTAAAATCCAAATAATTTCCTTTTAAATTAAGTACGGATTTCCGCAAAGTAACGCCTTCATCCATCAATTTAATTATTTTAGTTCCTAATTTTTGTATAACTCTAGTGACTACAAATACATTTTGGAAAGTATTCTATTGCCAGTTTATAGAGTTTTGGTTATTGGATATTTTTATTACAACAGGCCTTCTGATGGTCAGCTTAAATTTCATGTCAGCTGATTTTATTAATAAACATAAATCCAAAAAGTTAAAATTGGTATTATAGTCTTTAACACACTGTGATACAGATCATAACATATCTAACCTTGAAACTTGGCGTACTTTAGTCTATGTTTATTAACATAGACAGTTTATTGACAAAAAAGTATCTATACGCCTCTTTATACTATTATTTAATATTATATTAAGCACAAGTTTTAACTTTGCACAAAATTACTCTAAAAATTAATGACCAAAAACATTCAGGAAAAACAATAGTGATACTAGAAATATCTTTAACAAGAAAAACTTATTTTTTGTCCAACACAAAGCGACTAATCAATATGCTTAAAAATATATTCTGATAAAAAAATGTTCTTGAAAATTTAACTCTGTTGGCAACCCTACTTACCTTGCCGCAAGTGTTATCATAAGGGATTAACAAAAACGTTTGGCTTTACTACATCGCACTCAAATTTTTAACAAGTTTAAAAAAAACTGTAAGAAAGTTAAAGCGTACGGGCGTGTGCGTGTACGTATGCGTACTTACATACATACTTCATGCTACAATCACAAGCGTCTTATGCTATTTAACTCCATAAAACAAAAGTTTTTCACTCGGTATTTGGTTAAACTCCAATAAACGAAGTAAAATAAAACAAATAAAGAGTAATTTATAATTCGAAGACTCATCAATCGACTCTGATCACTCAACAAATCCCCCTAAGAGAGATGAACGCGCGAATGAGCTAAAGAAATTTTTAACAATTTATGACTTAGGAATATTAAGCTGCCTAAGTGATTACAGGTCAAACTCTCTACTTTTGCGGTCTTATTAATAACCAAAATCTCCATCACTTGACTTGACTTGACTCCACGAGGTCCCAGGTTCGGTCAAGCAACAAAATGAAATTGTGTTTTTGAAATTTTCTAATAAAAACAACTTTGCCAGGGATTGGTTAGGTACCGGTTACCGATAGGGTTCACACATAAAACCTGCAAGGTTAAGTGCATTTGGCTAGTCGTGGATGCCCTATTTGTATCTTCATGCCCATGTCCCCCAATAGGTAGTATTGGGGGATTTGGGCATGGGCATTTTGGTATTGGGGGATATGGGGGAATTTTTATTTGCCCAAATGTTTTGTTAACCATAATATACCTGTGACGTACTCTTCTTTGCCCTAAAATTAGTTTCCATATTGATACGAGTGCCATACGTACTGTTATCCATTTTATTACTTGCAATTATATTAATCAACAGAATATTTAAATGCCTTACAAAAATTTGTATCTGCTTGAAGTAAAATGTGTATTTGTGATAAATATATGACAATATGATTACATATTAGAGTTATCTTTATTTCTAATACTTATTTATCTAGTACCTCTTTATACGATCAAAGTAGCTTCCGTTCAAATTTAACCTAACGCATTTGTTCTAAAAAGCGATTAGTTTTCTGACACTTCGGTCGCTGCCGCGGCACGCTCGCTTTGCTCGCTCGGCACGTGCGTTGTCTTTCATGTTCTAACCTAACCGAACTAAAACAAACCATACCAAAACCATATAACAATAATTGATAATTTAGTATAAAACGAATTTATGTTCTTTTTCTAGAAGTTTTTTATGGTAAATGGTGTTATGACTTTTGATAATACGGCTTATAATCATGCTAGCAAATGATATTATTGAAATTGACTTTATGGGAAAATTAGTTTCTAGCACGTGACTAATATAGTAAACAATTATTATGACATATGAAATTATGAGAAACAATATTATGCCTGTTGACCATTATAGCAAATGAAATTATGGCAAATGAAATTCTGGCAAACGGGTGTAACCGCTAAACTACACCCAGGTTTTGTAAGAGTGTTTTAAAGACTATAACGTACACTTAAACCTTAAAGATTTGTAGTCTATGTTTATTAATAAGATGGTTCGCGTTTTGAGCATTAGTATTATTAATTACAGACTGAATTAGGAGTCCTAAAGTGGCCAACAATACTAACAACAATTGTATAATACAATCGTTTGCTTTATTCTTGTTGCCATGTATCTGAGCACGCAATCGTTGAGACCGAACAACAACAAAAAATATCAAGTATATTCACGCCCATATCCCCGAAGCGGTAGCCAGAGGCACAACCAGGGCACCCACGAATAGCCAAAGATACACAATGTAATAGGTGACATATCGCCAAACGGGCGCATATCCAATCCCGTGCAACGTCATTTTTATTAGAAAATTGAAAATACAAATTTTCTATTTTTGCCCGACCCGGGGATCAAAAACAAATAAAAACAACAATACACAGCAACAACAACAAGTGGCCTTAACCTAAGCAAGAGTCATCATTCCATGATCGCAACCTGTCGTTAACATCTTTGGTATGTAGATGGTGTGTACAATAACAAACTTTATATAAACTAATTAAAAGAAATATAATTATCGAACTACAGCCATAAAGTAAAACAAATTTGTATTTTAAAGTGTTTTAAAATTTTAAGTATAGCAGTTTCAAATATAAAGTGCTTTGCACATGATACAGACTCGGAGCAAAGCATGTTTAAAACTTAAAGCATAATTAGAAAACCCGCCTTGTTTAAAATTAAAAACTGTTGAGTACTAAAAAATATAAAACTTTTATTTAACCTGTATAGATCAGATTTATTTGTTTACTGCGATAAGTAAAAGTGGGTGGCGTGGAAACTCATTAAGTATTAAAGTAGGATTAGCCCCCACAAAAAGAATTTTATAAACAAATAGATCAATCCTTACTGAGATGTGAAAAAATGTTAAACTCTTTGTTTACATTTTTGCTTAAGTAGTTTGAATGTATCAAATCAATACTGACAAGTACAAGCAATAAAAAACGAGTTAGCGAAATCTGTATATCCGTCCACGCGTGATACGATGACCACGGGAAATAGGGATTCATTTTTAATATATAAGAACATTATTAATATTATATTGAATACTAGCTGTTCCGACAAACTTCATTTCACTAATTCAATTTGGATAGGCAAAATAAAAATGTTGTTTTCCCTAATTTCTTCGCAGTTTTAAGTATCCTATGTTCGTCTCCTAGTTCTAACCTAACTCCCGTCAATTTTCAGCCAAATTGGTTTAGCCGTTTTCAAGTTATGAATAATGTAACTGACACGATTTTTTTTCTATTTATAGATTCCTTTAAAAATTAGCTCAAACTATACAGACAAAGCGGAAAACGCTTGCTAGTGCGATAATATAACAATAGATTTGAATGAGCAGAAATGTTTTATGTAAATATTTCATAATAAAATGCAAGGAGCCGAATACAGAAAAGAGATCTCATATATTTTTACGATCTTCTGTAAAAATGTATTCTAGAAAAATACAATAATACTCGTACATTCGGCACGAAAAAGATAATTTAACGATATTGGACGATGGCTCAGACAGTTTACTCCTGTTCTATTTATATTTCGAAGCATGTGAGATCTTCTCTTATCTATATTTATAATATGACCTTTCAAAGCTCTAAATCTCATTTATAGCCTTTATTCTAAATTTCTGACAATGACTTTTAAAGGTGTCCTATTTACAGTCGTACTCTAAAATATACAACTTCTTTAACCTCCTTGTATATAAATTAAGTGTCACGTCATTTGTCCGCGGTGGACTCCTAAACTACTTAACCGATTTCAATCCAATTTGCACACCGTGTGCAGTTTGATCCAACTTGAAAGATAGGATAAGATTTATGATAAAAAAAATTACCTTTCGAGCGAAGCCGGAACAGATAGCTAGTAAATATGTATAAATTACGTGTCACGTTGTTTGTCCGCTATGGTCTCCTAAGCCACTAAAATGATTTCAACCAATTTGCACACCGTATGCAGTTTGATCCAACTTGAAAGATAGGATAACTTACATCTTAATTTATGATCAAAAAAATCATTATCCGAGCGAAGCCGTCACAGGCATCTATTCTTAAGTATATGTTACTAGCTGCTACCCGCGGCTTCGCCCGCGTAGTCTATTTTTTGAATATTTAAGTCTTCAACGCTACCCGTTGAAATTTTAAGATGAAAAACGGCCCACGTCCTTCTTCAAACTTTAATCTACTTTTATTTAAATATCATCTAAAAAGTATTACACGATGATGTTCTGGAAATAATAAATTTAGAAAGTATTGCACTGAGCACAACTGTTCCATAAGGAGTCAACCACGCGCATACCACGCGTCTGTGTCGCGTACTATAGTGTTGACGTAGTGATTATATTCTATTTGATAATGTTATTTTAAAACTGCGATATCTCCTAAGATATTCATTCAAGTCGAGTGATGTGAAATGCCATTTTGTTTTCAATTAAATAAGTATTTACAACAACAACGTCATTCAACACAAGTGTGTTGAATGACGTATTTTTTGGAAAAGGATTAACATCGCGTTTATAAAATAACCTTCGCAAATAATGCATTATTTTGAAACAAATTTGGTTAGCATAAAAAAAAGGTTGTAGTGAGCTAACCTTACAAAACAGAAATGTGCTGTTGCGGACTTTTTTTAGGACTCTTTAAAAGTCCTAAAAAAAAGTCCAAGGGAACAATTACTTGATTTTTACGAAACTTTCACGCTTTGCACGCTCTCAGTAGGAAAAAATCCCCCTATTCAAAAACATTTATCATTGGTGCTCCGCTCCTATGGATCTTAGCTTGATGATGTATAGCCTATAGCCTTCTTCAATTAATGGACATTCTTACACTGAAAGTTCAAGCAAACAAACAAACAAACTCTTCAGCTTTTTAATATTAGTATAGATCGTATAGATTTTGGTTCCGAGCTCTTACAAAAAATATAGACGAACTGCTTTCATACCAACTAAGTCATAAAAGGTGAGTTTCGGTTCATTTTATTAAGAGAAAAATCTGGAAAATTAATTTGTCTATACTAAACACATTTAATGGTGACGTGGTTTCGCACGTTTCCGTGTTTATACTCTTTTATAATAAGGTTGACAAGTATACTTTTGATTAAATTATTGCTATAAAAGTAGCCTATGTTCTTTCGTTCCACACTTAAGTGTCTAAATACAAAGTTTCAAAAATGACGATTTTCCATACGAACATTCATCACATTTTTATAGCCATTCTCCCCTATTTTTTTGCAATAAAAAGTTTCTATCTCTGTACCAAATTTCATCAAAATCAGTTCACTGGTTTAGGAAAGAAAGCGTAACAGACAGACAGACATACAGAGTTACTTTCACATTTATAATATTAGTAGGGAAGTAGGGATAAACTTTTACCTCGCAAGAATTAAAACTCTTTTTTATATAATCTTCACCTCTATGTCGTACCTTATCCTTATTTTTTCTGGTGCCAACATCAGTGCTTGCCACTTTTAGTCTAGAACAGCCGGTAAATTTACGCAAGAAGCTTGACTACTTTAGATTCGCAACGCACCTTAATTATGGTATTTATTGCCAAAGTTATTTTTTACCATCAGGAGATTCGTATTCTTGTTTGCTTTTCAATGTTATAAAATAGACAATGACGAGAACTAAAGTTACTGCGTCATGTTTCCCTTCGAAGTAAACAACAAAGGAGTGCCAGATTTTATTCACTTCAAAACTTAAACAAAAAATCGAAGTCAGAGAAAACTGCTAGTGTTTTTTAAAAGGGTAATCCTTTTTTAAATAGTAGCCAAGTAATATTAATTTTTTGAAATGAATGATAAATATTAATTTAAGAAAATGAAAGCCAGATATTATTTTATTTAAATTAGAAGTATAATTTTACAATTTCTATTTTAATTACAAATTCTACGTAATACATCTTGATATTTCAATTTTGAATTAAATTAATATAACAAAGAACGGTTCTTTGATGTCAAAGTTATTTTAATAATTATTGACTACGTAGCAACTTAGCAGATAAATGCTACAAACTCGTAGAATCTAAATTTAGAATTTGTGTGCAAAATATGTTTTTGTGGCTATTATAAAGGAGATATATAGTTTGTTTTTCAAATTCTAAATAGATAGTAGTGATAGAGTACAGTGTAACACAGTAAGTGTAGAGGGTAGAAATCCCACCTTAGTGATAGGTCCTTTTGTTATGACAGTATTTCACAAACTTGCTTCTATGCCGAGGGTAGGATCGGTAGGTGTCTACATTTTTCTTCTTGGTTTAAATAGTATATTTTAATAATTTAAATTGAATCTACATATATAAAAATCAATGCCACTTTTCGTTGTAATTTTATAACTCAAGAACGGGCTCACCTATTCAAAACAAATGTTTAGGCTTTGTTTGTCCTATTTAATAGATGGTTTATGTGAAGTTTTCATAAAATCAGTTGAACTATTCTTCATTAATCACATTTTTTTTTAATAAATGAATTCAATAAATAGAGGATCATTTTGGTAATGGGTATTTTTCAGTCAAAATGATTTTTTTTCAGATGGGGATTATGTTGTCTTTTTGAAATTTTCAGTTGATTTTTCTATTTTTGTTTGGTTGTGTTATGTAATTCATATTCATTGTATTTATAGCGAAGAGCGGGCCGCTAGTAACTTATAATTAAAATTTATAATGGTCGACTTTCAACCAATGAGCGGCTACTAGTATAGAAATAATGGTATCTATCTAATGGTATCCCGGGGAGACCTGCAACGATATTTCATCAATAATGACATCATAAAAATACTTAATAGATACCAAAAATAAATATAATAACATAACCAGACTCAGAAACGCAATTATTTAAATGTTGATCACACAAATGCCTGCTCCTACCGGGAATCAAAGAAGAATCAAAGCACACCGTACCGACAGGTCACCGCGCTGACAAATTATTATTTGTTTTTGGAAATTTCTAACTTCTTACTCCCGCACTTCCAAATAAATCGCCAGAACATTTAAACATGCATTTACTATCATGCAATGAACCCACCGCACTTTAGTCTGATATGTTCGAGAATACTTTCGAAAAAAATTAAACAAGCCATTCGCGCATCTACAAAGAGAATTTATTTGTATAGCAGGAGTTTAAACATGGTACAAGGTAACTCCTATAACGTAATCTGACGCGCCAGAGTAACTGCCCAGATCCCCTACTATAAAGCTTCATATCCGAAAAGGGATGAAAATAAAAGCTACAAAATTGAATACTACGAATTCTACGCACACATCCAACACGGATCAGAAACAAAAATCTAAAATTGTTACAGTTTTATGTTTTTTTGTTAGAAATACTGAAGTCGTATTTGCATTTCGGGAAAGTAAACATGAAATGTATTTTATCACGGTGTGTTTGTGTGCCATAAATAGATTATGCTCTCTGTCAGATATACAAACAAGTCACGAGGCTAACGCGGATAGCAACCTGCCCTACTCGGGTGGACCAACTTTTATTTTATTATACATACTATCTATTACCTTCGATTTTGCTCGCGTAGCAAATAATACATTTACTGATTATAGCCCATTAATAAGGACTTTTATACAAAACTTTCAACCCCTATTTCATCCACTTAGGGGCAGAATTTCCAGAAATGCTTTAATACATATCTACTATTTGTAATAAGTAGCCCAAAGATAAAGTTTCATGTTTCTAACTTAAGAATTGACGGTCTTCCATACTGATTGTCACTTCCTTAGGGGTAGAATTACCAAAATACCGTCCTTAGCAGGTGTACTCAATAAAATAACCCTATTTACCAAATTTCATGGCTGTAAATCTAACAGTTTTGGCTCGGCAAAGACGAATTAGTCAGTCACGATATGTTATTTTATACGTATGGATAACCTCCTGTCGTCAAAATTAGTTAAGTATTTCTAAAAATCTACGCATGTATAGGAACATACAACGAAAACCGATTTTGTTTTTTAATCGGCTCCAAAAAGGAAGTTCTCAATTCGACGACTGTATGTTTATTATTATTTTTTGTAGTTTGTTACGCGATTTCTGGGTCAATAGCCAAAACATACATTCCCTTTTAACTCATTTAAAATGTTCGTCTGATTTATATCCACTGCGACTTAAGTGAAATTTAGGTAGGTAGATTCTTTATGCTCCTATAAAGATTATAGGCTACTTTTATGCCGTTCACTAGAAGAGCTCCTGTAGGTGTGAAGTAAGAGTAATACTCCTATAGATTACTTACTGTATATATACTATACTATATTGCAGATTATGGGATAGCCTGGTGGTTAGGTCCCTGCTGCGTGCGGTGCAGTCATTGTATTTAGACTGTAAAGCATGCGTGTGGGTGGATGGCAACATATCGCCTTGGTTTGATGTTAATATTGGCGTCAAGCAGGGTTGTGTGTTGTCAGCGAGCTTGTTTACCTTATATTTGGACAAATGTCTTCAAAGGTATGGGTGACCAAGTGGTGAACTGCCTGCTTTATGCAGATGATGCTGTACTTTTGGGCTCTACACCATCTGAGCTGCAAACACTGGTCACAGTTATGGAAGGAGATTTTAAAGAAAAGGGCTTACATTTGAATGCGATGAAAACCCAAATAATGGTGTTTGAAAGAGACGTAGCCAGAACGGATGTAAGAGTTTTGGTTGATGATGTAGTGCTGGAACAAGTGAATGAAATTGTATATCTTGGTTGTGCTTTTAGCAGGGATGGAAGGTACACCGCGGATGTAGAGAGGAGAGTGAGTGCAGGGAATAGTGTGAATGGAGCGTTGGGTAAGCTATTCCAAAGCGAGGTTTTGAGTCAAAAAGCTAGACTCGCTTTGCATAATTCTGTGCTGATTCCAACGTTATTGTACGGAAGCGAGAGTTGGGTATGTCAGAAAGAGCATGAAAGTAGGATAAATGCGGTCGAAATGAGAGCACTACGGAAAATCTGTGGTGTAACGCTCGCTGACCGCATTCGTAACAGTGAGATCCGAGAACGAGTGGGATTGAGAGAAAGTGTTGGTGTTAAAATGCGAAAGGGCATGCTCCGCTGGTTCGGTCATGACACGGACAGATGAAAGATTGACAAAGCAGATATACAATGCGAATGTGGATGGATGTAGGTACCCAGGGAGACCAAGGCTGACATTTCATGATCAGATAAATCGGATATTATCCGAGGGTGGTGTCAAGAGTCTCCGAAACTGGCGTGTTTGTATGAAAAGGGTAATGAATGTGAAGGAAGCAAGACAGGTTTGTCAGGATCGTGAGGTCTGGCATTCGATACTCTCTGCCTACCCCGTAAGGGACTTGGCGTGAAGATATGAATGTATGTATGTATGTATGTATGTATGTATGTATGTATGTATGTATGTATGTATGTATGTATGTATGTATGTATGTATGTATGTATGTATGTATGTATGTACTATATAATGGAGTATAATTCATTAACGTATAGTCCGGTTTTATTTTTGTTTTTTTTTTAGATTGGTAAACAACTAGAAATCCGGACGTGGAAAAACATTTGAACGAACACGCTAACTCAAGGTAGACAGAAAGTTCCAAGCATTATCATATCCAACAGACCTGGTGATACCTCAAACTGTCTTTTGGACCTAACAAAATAGTAGTTTTCCTTGCTTAACCAGGGTAGAAATTGGTATGAGGAATCAATTAGGTAATATTTATTATTGATTTGGAAAAAAAGAAATGTAATACTATTTTCCTACACAAACTCTTAGCTATCAGGTGGAACGAAGTTCGCCGGGTCGGTTAGTTTTATACGATTATAATAGCTGTGCCGATGTTATTCTCCATCTATTCTGAACAGATTAAAAACGCATGAATGAACAAAATTATTCACGACTATAATATAAATACTTAACCCTTACATGTTTATCTCAACCTTCATCTAATTTTAAGGCAAAGGTTGAAAGGTTCAGCACAAAAGTTTGCAAAGGTCAATAGTTCTGAAAAAAACATGTGAGATATAATTTGTTACAGAAAAGTGATTTCCCAGCGATGAAGTTGTATTTTGACGAGAGAAAACATTTTTATTTGGAATTTCGCTTTGCAAACTTCTTTACCCACTTCATCTTATTATTTGTCATTACATTGCAGGAGTAATGCTTTTTACACACTTTCCCTTTCACTAATAAAATTTACGAATTAGTTTACCTGGTGTGTAACTTCATTTTTTGTAAGCAAAACTTAAGTGGAAACCGCTAGGGCTTAGAACATTTTATGACAGACAAGTATCACGTCTAGTATGAAACAAAATTGCTTTTCGCTATCTGTCCACATATAATTTTGATAAATATTTTTTAATATACAGAGTGATTTGAGAGAAATGTTATATAGACCTTTCTCTCTAATGTAATGAAGTTTGAACACCCGTGCGAAGCTGGGACAGTCTGCTTGGAGGATATATAAACCATTATCAACAGAATCACTAGTGGTAGTTTCTCGGATAGGGATCCTACCTAATCCTGCCGTCATGATGACAATATCATGCTAGGATCTAGGGGCAGGGTAGCCGATAGACTACTGCTAAAAAAAATATGTCACTGTATTTACAAATTTACAAGTTATTAAAAAGTTTATAAATTAATTTATTCATATATCCGAATGCAAAAGGAAGGTTAAATCTTAGGCTACAATGGTAGCTTAACATTAATGGACAAAAATGGAAATCGTCTTGTTTGTCTACCTATCTCTTGTCGTCATAGCATCATTGCCAGTCTGGAAAGTATAAGGATAAACTTATTTACTTTTTAGTCTGTTCAATCACATAACTTTTGAACGGATAGACCGATTACGATGCCGAATGTTTCGTTAAAATGCTAGAGTGATCAAAGTGTACAGTAGTACTATTTAAATTATGCGCTTCGGATACATTCGTCAAGATTCGGAAATCCAAATGTATTTTAAAGATATCTATATAGAGTTGTTATTACATGATTTATCATTTCGTTTACGTTTAGATTAGGTCAGCCAATTTAAAAAAAACAGTAAAAATTGTAAAGCCGAAGCGCACAATTTAAATAGTAGTACTGTAAGAAAGTTTTGGTCTGGTGAAACTAAAAATTTCCAATAATAAAGTCACGTCTAACTACTAATTCGAAAATTATCCATGTAAGAGGATATATAGACCCGATATATATGGTTTTTCTCGTGTTTGTCCGGGCTCCTTCGCAGAATAGACCATCTGCCTTCCTGCCAGGCAGCTCGTAAAAGGCGATCATAGGCTTACCGTCACCAACACCGTGACATCCTACTAGGTGATAGAGTTTGGCAGCGACTCGCCCGGATTGGTACCACCGCCTTATCTATTCCTGCCGTCATAACGTCAATGTTGTTCCGGTTCGGAGGAAAAGTAGCCGGTTAACTTACTTGTGCTCGAGGCCTAACATCCCGGCCTCAGGTTGGCAACGCACCATTACCACCTTTGGTGTCTCTAGGTGGCGTGAATTTTTTTTTATCAGAAAATCTGTGTGCTTGTTTGCCTTGTATTATCATAAAAAAAATATTGACCTTTATTTCAGTATTTACATCATTATTAGAATCACAACCCAAATTATTTAAAACTAGCTCCTTTATTTTAATATTATTGTAAACAATGCTTGTAAACGCTAGTTATATTTAATGTTTCAATAATTGAACAGTGTAAAATAAAAAGAAATTGTTAGTGAGATTTGAAGTTGAAAAAATGATGTGGAAAAGAGACAAAGTTAATTGAAAGAATATTATTTAATCTCAGCTATAAATTACTAAAACCGACGTCTTCAATAAGAAAATATCTCAGTGCTCGTATCCTCAAAGCAGTAACCAGAAGTACAACCAGGGTACCTGTTTGTAGCCGTAGGTAAGTTCCGACTTTGGTCTTGCAATATGAATACAAAAATTGGTAGAAAATCTATCGCCACTGGGGCATTTTTTTTCGGAATGACTAATGTGTTGCCAATCTCGCGGTTTGTACAACTTCACCAGGCTTTTTACCTAAACAATATTCTCAATGTAGTTTTTATTAAAAATAGAATAACGTTATTTTGATCTGTCAGACCCGGAAATCAAACCTCAAAACGGATAAATCGCAAAATCAAATGCTATCAAATGTTTATGAATGATCCCTTAGGGATTTACTCTGACGAATAAAAAAAATCAAAATTAGACCACTGTAGAAAGTTATGCGAGGTCTCACTTAAATAAATATCACACACGTCAAATTGACAACATTCGTTTTCTTGTCAGTTGAATAGCAAGGTTAGGTAACAGAAAAATGTATCTAAATCTCGCTGAGATACCCCAGGGTAGAATAATAAATGATGAAGCGGCGGGAGACGAACGCTGGTGATTTATCGATACCATCATATCCTGGCAAAGATATCATCATATCAAAGGATTCAAGTTTGTCAGGCTGGCTTACTTACAAATGTTACACTTTGAGTAATGGAAATTAATGATAGCGATATTTAAAAGTTTAGATAAGCCTTTATCACATTTCACATTATTTTTGGTTTGAATTACGTTTATAAACGAGAAGCAATTAAAGTAATGAGTTTAAAACTTTTTTTATAAAAGAAAAAAAAACAACTTATATCTTTAATTAAAAAAGTTTAATTTCGTTATCTTAATTTCATACACTTTTTTATTGCTCACTTTGCTTACCATGTTTTATTTGTTACAGAGTGTTTAACAAGTGTTTGCCTAACTACAAAAAAATATTATCTTTTACAATATTTTTGCTATCATAGCTCAGATATTTCTTTTAGTAACTGACCTATAAAAATGATCATCATAATAGAACTAGAACTTCCCATAAACTCAGAAAGCTAAATTTGGGACAACAAACTATAAAAACTAGTATAATCGAATATCTGAAGTACTTGGTGGCCCTGATAAAAAACGCAAGAGCCCAACCAAACTATTAACAGCCAAACCCCAAAAAGCAGCTCCATCGAGATTTGGCTAGTTTTTTATAGAATTTTTTTGGTCGGATAAATATTACATTTCCAATTTTGTCTCGTCACACAATCCAGATCCGTCTATAAAATACAAATATTCATATCTTTAAGCCAAGTTCCTTTGATATTAAGTATCGAATGACAGGCTTGCAGATTACCCTTGGATGATACTCGAGCGATTTGGTCGTGAAATGCCAACTTAAGTCCAACCGAGTCCACAAGTCTATTTGTTTTGTCAATTTTTCGCACCATATATAAATTCATTGCTTGATGTTTTTGAAGCGAAAACCTCTTTCGCGGCGTTACGCACTTTTTCTGGAATAGGTAAAAACTTCTAAACTCACGTCAGGACACGTGACCTGATCGAAAATTCGTAAAGGCGCTTGCGTGAATGTTCGTGTTGTCATGTTTGTGTACGATAGCGCAATAAATGAATATTATTTTCTACCAAATAAATAATAGTACTTTCATACTGATAATTAAAAGAATTCGTGCAAAATTATTCCCTTACTATTCCAAAATATCAAAAAATGCACAACGTTAATATTCAAGTTTTCACTTTTGCCGGCACTCCCGTAGTGCAACCTGTCGCTTTTTTGGTAATAATTTTTATTTAACTTTGGTTGGCTTGTAAAACGTGTCGTTATACTCGTATTTTTGCCCGCTTGTCTACTTCACAAAATAGTCAATGGTAATATTTTTAAAACAAGGGTTAACTTCTATAGTTTAACTTAAATTTTATAACAACTTTGCCTACATACCGCTTTTGCTTTTTTACACACA
>NJDC01065218.1:423878-458387 GCA_002245475.1 Calephelis virginiensis
ATTGTAGGTAATACTCATACAATCCTTTTCGCGTCAGTAATAATATTTGATTTTTTTGGGCCTACGGGTTAGCTTATTAAAGACACATACTTTCGGAATCTCGTTACGGAATTTTGTTTCGAGTCGACACGAAATTTTGTCTATATCATATTTACACTAACTAGTGGTCGCCCATTGGTCGAAATTCGACCATAATAATTTTTTATATCCTGTTGATAAGAACGCCATCTTCATTTCTCAAGACCAACTACTTCGTTTCCAAACTTTTTAGTGCGCCATCTTTGATCTTGTATCGTTATCATCAATATATTTGTTTTATGTGTGTCAAATGCATGTTAGTGTCGGCAATATTTTATTTATTGATTTTATGTACTTTATAAGCATTATTATTTAAAACTAGCTGCTACCTGCGGCTTCGCCCGCGTTTTCACAGAAACCCGGTGTGCGATCGGGATTAAAAATAGCCTATATGTTAATCCAGGTCACAATCTATCTGTCTTCCAAATTTCAGACAAATCCGTTCAGCCCTTCGAGCGTGAAAGAGTAACAAACATCCATACATCCATACTTACAAACTTTCGCATTTATAATATTAATAGGATATTATCGTTGTGCACTTCTCCTACACATAAACTATAAGTTACGCTCCTGCGTCCGCGCAATTTTCGTAAATAGGGGAGAGGGGTCTAAAGTTTTGGTATCATGTATTAATATACATATAGATTCCGTGCGGAAAGTGACTGACGAACAAACTTACAATAAACTGGCTTTTATCCAATATCGGGCAAGCGTTACTTTTATAAGAAAATTTAAAGAAAAACACTTTTAAAATTGGCGGACCCGAGAATTGAACCTGATACTGCATATAGTAAATGCCAACACTAAGCCACAGAGATTAGTGTGCAGGATGAATATTTTTTATATTTCTTCAAGTATGAATAGTAGTTATCGCCTCTGTGGTCTAGCAGTCCGGGTGTTGGACTTGACTGCATGAGGTCCCGGGTTCGAATCCCGGGTCGGCCAACACAAAAAAAATGGGATTTTTCCAATTTTCTAATAAAAAAATGTTGGTCGGGATTGGAAATGTGCCCGGTTGGCGATAGGCTTGCCACCTATCACATTGTGGGATTTAGTGTCTTCAGCTAGTCGTGGGTGCCTTGGTTGTACCTCTGCCTACCTCTTCGGGGATATGGGCGTGAAGATACTTTTTTTTGAATAGTAGTTTAATCTTTATCCCTATTGATACTGTAAAAAGCAAAACTGGAACACTATTTATAGTATTATAAATTACAAGTGATATTCAAACAGTACAAGTGTTATTACATCTATTAAAATAAACAAAATTATAATAATAAATTTAATTATTAATTTAATATAATAATTATTATAAAAATAAAGTATCTTCGGCTAATCGTGGGTGTTCTGGCTGTGCCTTTCCCTACCTCTTCGGGGATATGGGCGTGAAGATACTTTTTTATAAATTCTAAACGGCTGAAGTCGCGGGCACGGCTAGTTTATAATATGAATATTTGGCAGTTTACCAAGCTTTGTAGGCAGAAAATTACATGGATTTAAGTGAAATCTCAAAATTTATTTCAAGGAACACAAAGTTATCGTGTTGGTGCTATCTATCAGAAAATAATTGAAAGCCACCGACTTATCGTCGGCCAAGTGGATAGTCTCGGCTCGCGGAACTGGCAACAAACTCCCGACGTCGTAGTCTCCGCTTCTAATATAATTCACTATCACTTGTTTGGAAAGAAAACGATTCTTAAACACTTCACTTTACTTTGTAGTTCAAGCAATTGATATTGTAAAAACCGTGGAAGAATTAAAATTTGTTAGCTTTAAAATAAAATTGATTTTTTTTGTGCAAGTTGATAAAAAGTAAGTAATTTAATTTTTATTTAATAAATAAACTAAAACGAACGAATGAAAACAAACTAACGAAATTGTCCTTTTTTTTAAACAATATTTGTACATCATTAGGCTAGCCTAGCCTGGCTAGAAGTAGTTGTTCTTTCATATTGTAATTTTGAAGACCACTTACTTACTTCTACAAATAAACTATTTAAAATTTAATGTAGTCTGTAATTGTTATTTAAACGAAAATAACATCACAAATCGCACGCTTACGTTGGTTACGAAATAAAAAACGTTGTTACATAGGCTCAACCGCGAATGATGGCATACCAAGTGCATACTACACGCGAGACGCGCAGGTATATAAGCGTGTTTTCGCTCTTATGTATGGAGGCATAATATTTTATATTACACTAGCGTCTCGCCCCGGCTTCGTACGATTATGAAATATACATGTAAACCTTCCTCTTCAATCACTTTATCTACTAAAACAACCGCATCAAAACCCGTTTCATAGTTTTAAAGATTAAAGCATACAAAGGGAAAACGGAAGTGATTTTGTTTTATACTTTATGTAGTGATTACCATGCCCGTACCCACATCGTTTAATAGCAAGAAGCATCACATCTTGCCAGCTTGTCTCAGACTTGATTAGCAAATTTTATTATTTTTCACTGATTTTTTGTTGAACTTTAATAAAATATAGCGTGTATCAGACTTAAATAGTGTAGCTTTTCGTTGGTGAAATAAATTTTTTTGGGATAAGCTTTTCCAAAGAGTAGCCAAACAAAGTTATAAACATTACCTTTTATATATAAGAAATTTACAACATAGAACAATGGCACAAAACATAGACAGGTGTAGTAGTACTATTTAAATTATTATGAGATTCAGCTATATTCGTAAAGCTTCGGAAATCCGAATGTTTTTTAAAAATATCTATATATAGTGTTGTTATTACATAATTAATAATTTCGCTTAAATTTAGATTAGGTCAGCCAATTTAAAAATAAAAGTATTAAGTGTAAAAAGAGCAAAAAATGTAAAGCCGAAGCGCACAATTTTAGTAGTAGTACTAATTCTTCTGGTACACTCGTACTTTTACTAATTCTGTATCGCTGGAAGCGATTTAAAGCTGGACGTTTATATGTTTTGTTAGACGCTTATGTGATTAATGATTTCATTTGGTATTTTATGCTTGCGCTCTGACTGGCTGCGTGGAAAATTTTGCAAGTGATTTAGGGCATCATGTTAGTTCAGAGGTTTATATGTTTAAACTTTAAACCATAAACGTAAGTCATACCACCAAGTACGATTGAACAGAGTTTGAAATTTAACTAGTTTTCCATATATTATAAAACATTTTGATGGGAAGATAGAAGGCTGACAGATATAAAAACTATTAACGATTCGTTGCAAATCTCACAATGGAATTGTAATATTCCTTTTGTTTTGACGAGTCTGCATCAATCAGCATTAGTGAAACAATCCAACATTCTAATAAATTAATCCATTAGTGGGTGATAAGGTTAAGAGTGTAAAAAACCAAACTTAGATTCTAGTAATAAAATTTCATCTTATTACTTAAAAATTGAGTATTTTCTTTGATTTTTCAAGAATTCAGTTATCAGATCCAGACTTAATAAAAATGGAACCATCTCGAAAGTACGATCCTTTAAATACGCGGAATAAACTAGTATTTAATTCTTTACGAATCGAAATCTAGTTCAATTGAACCGTAAAAACACACTAGTTTGTCGTCTATTACATATGTCATATCCGTCGTTTTTCCTCGTTTTCAGAACACTTTTATGATATCTGCAGCCAGCATTGCCTGCAGCAGCAGTTTGTGGTCGACGGAGATTACTCTTTTCGTAAATAAAAGAACGATAAAACTAAATTAATCCTATTAATATTATAAATGCGACAGTTTGTAAGTATGGATGTATGGATGTTTGTTACTCTTTCACGCTCGAATGGCTGAACGGATTTGTCTGAAATTTGGAAGACAGATAGATTGTGACCTGGATTAACATATAGGCTATTTTTAATCCCGATCGCACACCGGGTTTCTGTGAAAACGCGGGCGAAGCCGCAGGTAGCAGCTAGTATTTCATAATTAAGCGCAGTAAAATATATGATACCACGGCGCAATTTGATTTTTTTTTCTTAAGATATAAAATGGTTCCCCACTGACCCTTCATTAATTTTGTCAACGTCATACTAGTAGGGTTTGGAGTTACACTTAAGAATGTATACATTTTCATTGATGTATGTGTATGCATTATTAAGCATAACTCAAAAACCACTAG
The DNA here is from genome assembly GCA_002245475.1 of Calephelis virginiensis. Taxonomy (NCBI): domain Eukaryota; kingdom Metazoa; phylum Arthropoda; class Insecta; order Lepidoptera; family Riodinidae; genus Calephelis; species Calephelis virginiensis. The sequence continues at coordinate 428,054 of NJDC01065218.1, forward strand.
TCGGATCACGACAAAATTCATTATGATCACTTCGAAATTAAAAAAAAACATTAATCGATTGCATATTAAAAGAGTAATCGCGTAGCAAATATACAAAAAGAAACATACTATCGAATTGAGAGCCTCCTTCTTTTTTCAGTCTCTTAATAAATATGTAATACACTTTAACATGTAAACTTCCACCCAAAATTATTTTGAAAGAGATCTAGCACTTTTTTTATAACGTCATATATCGTAAATCGCAACTACCATTTACGAACTAAAAGAACTTTTATATTATGTTACTTGCGGCTAAGGAATCCTACATGGGCGAGTCAGATAAGCACTTAGCCGCTTTTTTCAAAGTTGCTTTAAAAAAATCAGATTTTGTATGACATTATAAGCCTAAAACATTCTGGAAGCACCTGAATTCGGGAACAAAGCGCGGTTTCCTAAATAATTCATGTGTTATACAAACATTCATTAAAATGTTCTCATTACTCAGTAATTAAGAGCTGGCTTTGAGTCTCGTATTACGATAATACAAGCGACATTCACAAAGAGTACAAAAGTCTGCTCCACTACCATTCACATTATACTGAATGTGAGTATTGAGTATATTATTTTTATATAAATACTCAGTTATTTTCTCTAGGTACAAATATCAACATTTTGTTTTACTCGCCTTTTTATGTGGTTCTAGCTGTTACCCGCGACTTTTTAGACACGTTAAGTGACTTTTCAACCGACGAAAAAAGGAGGAGGTTCTTAATTCGACCCGTATGTTTTTTTTGTGTGTATGTTTCGCGATTATACCGATGTTTGTGGACGGCTTTTCAAAATTGTTTTTTTAATTGGAAGTCTATACTCCCGCGGTGGTCCCATTACAATTTGGTCCTGGTCTACATTAACATTCATGAGAAAACCACATATGTTCCAAATTTGAAGTCGGTTTTTTGCAGTTTTACTGCATTTAAATTGTTGTACTTAAAAGAGTTATACGCGATATAGAGTATCCTAAATATTTGCACACCACAATGTGGTAGAATCTGTTGGAAAGCTTTAATAATTATGTAACAACTTCAACAAGCATATTCCGCAAATAAATATATTTTCTTTCTTTCTTAAATGTTGACCAGCTATTGTTTTTTTTTGTAAAAATCGGTTCAAAATTTTTTGAGTGAAGAGTAAACAGACTAGCCTAAAAAAATACCCTCATGTAGGGTTTAAGTATCCTATATGCAAAACATAGCAATCATTGTTTTAAAAAAAATATTTTTAATTTAGAGGTTTATTTCAATTACTTTTTTATTATATGTATTTTATTGCAAGTCGACCGGCTACCCTACTCTCCAACTCGGAACATGACACCAATTTTACGGAGGCAAGATTTGGTACGAGAGTACTTACCTAACCGGGCACGTTAATGCACCAAACTTCACCACCAGCGGTGTAAAAAAGTAATTAAGTATCTTCAGGCCCATATCCCCGATGAGGTAGGCAGAGGCACAACCGGGGCACCCGCGACTAGCCGAAGACACTAAGTCACACAATGTGATAGGTGGTAAGCCTATCGCCAACCTGGCACACATCCAATCCACCAGTGGTGTTGTTGGTATTAACTTATAATGAGCATACCATGACATGTATATTATAAATTATTCGGTTGCGAAAGAGGGATAAACATACTTAAGAAATAAGAAATGTCATATAAAAGCTGTTGATTTTGTTACGGGAAATAAATGTTTCTGTTTCTGTTCCGATTTCTATTAATTAAAAGTTCTGGAAGCGACTTCCAACTACGTTCTTTTCGTTTGGAACTCAATATATTAACTGCCTACCTAATAATTCAATTAAAAGATACAAAAGTTCTTTTTGTAACCACAAAATATAGTCGTTTGTATGTGCATTTCGATGATTTTTAGGATTCCGTAGTTCCGAAAAAACAAAATTTTTGTAAATTCGTTTATTCGCATATCACAGCCACTGTATAATAAATAAGTAAATATCCCTGGACAAATTACATGAAATAATGTAACCCCCAAAAGTTAACAAATTATATGCTTGCGTTATTAATTATTATTTTTTGTTTATGATATTTGAGGGCTAACAAGCAGACGGATTTTCTGATGGTAAGAAATTTACGCCGCCTAGAGACGCCAAAGGAAATAATGGTGCGTTGTCAACCTTAAGCCGGAATGTTATATATAAACACCAAAACCCAGACATACAGACATCTATGATCAACATATAAACTCCTGACTCCGTCGAACCAGCTTTGAGGTTGGTCGGTGGAGTTAGGCGTGTAGAAATTAAAAAAAAAGACTGTCAAATATTACTTTCTACTTTCAATAAATGTTTCCCATTGTTTGCTAACACATAATTCACTTCACACACACATAGACGTAAGCCACGGTCTAGAGATAGTAAAAACACTTTTAAATTTGTATCTTATAATACAAGGTATTAAAACATTTAAAACAAAACCATCCACATCAGTAATACCTTAAAAATTCCATTACAAGGGAAACAGTCAGTGGCCTGATTAGCATAATACGCTATAACAGAAAGAAACTTGAACTTCCATTTCTATCTTTGCAAGGCGTTAGAACGAAACCTCGATATAAAACGATCGATGTAGTTGGCTTGTGGCCAAACAGCCTCGCTGGCTCCTTGCCATCACTGCGATCCTAGCACAAAGGGCTCGATCATGTTGGTATTGCTATCTCGATTGTGGAGGCTTTATTATTTGAATGTTGGTAACATCTGCCCTACTAAATGTAAACGAAGTTTGTTTAGGTCCTTTATTACAAGACACTAATTTGGACAGCTGGCAAGGCAGACTTTCAGTTTCACTTAAGCAAACAAAAGAAATAATTATAAATATTATTATAGAGCTCGACTCACAATCATCCACTGTTTTACTCTTACGTAAATAACAGCTGTTTGAATATATACTTGTTATCGTCGGCACTTGGTGGAATTCCATTGTATACACTTTTTTGAAGTAAACAGTTATACTTATCCACTATACACTTTATTCAATACTTTTTGTTACTCTACAGCCAACCGGTTTCACTTTTTACAGGATCGTCAGGGCCTCAAAACTAAAGATAAAAAGTCTGTTTTAATTTAACATTCAGTACTTATTTGTTTGGAAGTTAGTTAGTTACTTACTTTTGCTTGAGTTGCAGTAACTTTAACATGAGCTGCTACAGATTACGTTCACTAATTTGCGCATCAAAATTTGCTTGTTGTCTGAAAATTTAGTTTTCTTAGCTACCACTAGTAGCGCTCTTCAAAGCTTTTATACAGATAATTTACGAATACTAGCGAATATAACGCCGTAAACTCGATATGAGAGGTAGAAAAAGGTAGACATCTCTATATTACCACAAAAATCTTTTACTATATAAACTTGTAGCATACTATCAGCCCATCTCCGACTCTGTTAGGGTTAACATGTTTTTTTTGCTACTACTAAATACATCCTATGTCCATCAGGAATCATGTAGGACTATGGTAAAGGAGTTTTTCAAAACGACCAAGTATCTACTCTCAAGGCCTATTCAATATAAACAAGCGATCAAGTTTTTTAAAGTACCTTTTGTTATGATATTGTAACGCAAACAAGCAGACGGATTTCCTGATGGTAAGAAATTCACGCCGCCTGGAGACACCAAAGGTGGTAATGGTGCGTTGCCAACTTGACTCTTGATAGGCCTCGAGCAAAAGTAAGTTTCCCTCCAAACCGGAACACGTCATGACGTTTTGGCGGCAGGAATAGGTAAGGCGGTAGTACCAAACCGGGTGATTCGCTACGAAGCTCTAGAAGTGCTAGTGACGGTAAGCCTATAGACCAATATTACTTTTTAATGTGAGTTCCTAATTTTCGAATACTGGCAACTAAAAAATACTGCTGCAGTAGTTTTTTCTGCTACGTGTAAACATAAACAAAATTCCCAGCACGATACGCGTAAACAACAAAATCCCCAATTTTAGCGCAGTAAGACTGCAAAAAAAAGTGTGTGTGTACTTATGTACACGCGTTAGAAGTTATACTTCTTCGGCGTAATAAGATAAAAATCTTTTTAAAAACTAAAATGCTAACTTCATAGCTAACTTCATCATGTCGGTTTTTCATGACGGTTTTGCATCGTAAAAATTTACCCTCATAATTTTTTCCTAACGCGCCAAAAGAAGTATAACTTCAAAAGATGTGGCCCCAATTTCATTATCAAGGTGTGATTTTTTTTTAGAGGTAGTTTGTCGGGTCTTATTAAAATTTACATTGTACCTTCGAGCTGGTCCCATTAAAATTTCTTTTTTTAAAGAAAGTAACATCAAAATTTGTTCATTATTACCCGTATTGGTTCGGGATCCTTTGCAGAATTGACCATCTGGCTTCCTGTGCCAGGCAGCTCGTAAAATATGAGCATAGGCTTATCGTCACTGGCCCCGTCACATCTGACTAGATGGTAGAGTTTAGCAGCGACTCGCCCGGATTGGTACCTACTACCGCCTTATCTATTCTTGCCGCTATAACGTCAGCGCTTTTCGTTGACCTGTTCCGTCTCGGAGGATCAAAAGTAAGTTTACAGGCTACCTAAGCCGCTACTTTTGCCCGAGTCCTAATATCCCAGTCTAAGGTAGACGATCCACTACTACCATCTTTAGTGTCTTTTTTTCTATAACGTGTCTTACTCAACATATGTTTGACAATTTCACAATTTATTAGTCAATTTACCTGTAAAAGCAATGAGTGGCAAAACCGCAATCAAATACATTCTTTTATAAAATACTGAATACCTTTTTTCAATATGGTACTCATTTAACCTTCATATTACCTCTAAAATATTCAGCTGACGTTAACCATACATAATATACGGCACATTTCTGAAGGTCTTTAAAGGGCAGCCTCGACCGCTTCCGTAAGGTATTTCCGGCCCGTAATATATTTTCTTAACGCTCGTTTGCAGGAACCCTTTATAGATCGACTATTTGCCTCAAATAAAATCGTTATTCGATTATATTACTAGATTTCTATTAGACCTTTTCTAAAAAGAATCTATTGGCTCACAATTTCGCTTATAACTATTGTATTTGCCAAAATAATTTTATAGAAACCGTACATTGTATCTTTTATATTCATATTTCTTAAAAATAGTATCTTCACAATTGTGGGATACGGTTTTTCGGGGATACGGGTGCGGATCTTCCATTGAAAGGCAGAAGTACTACGGGTGCGGATCTTCCATTGAAAAGCAGAAGTACATCCAGGCCATCCAGGATTAGTGGCAAATCTATCGCCAACCGGAAACTTGGATGAGTTTCCCGTTTGCCCAATCGCAATTGTAATTATTACAAAATTGCAAACCTCATTTTGAATTTCCCGACCTATATATCAAACTTGGAACCTCATGCAGTCAACGCCTATGCATCCAGTGTCCACTACACCACAAAGGCTTAGAGAAGACCACAAGAGCATGGTCTGAGGCAGAGGATAGGGTAGCCAGTAGATTTGCACAAAAGGCCTCACATCCCAGCCACAAGCGATACACTTATAATATGTATGTTATCTGTAAGCCAAATTTTTTTTACCATCTGGACAACTCTCTGCTTGTTCTGTAATACATAATAATTTATTGCATTAAACAGATTCAGCAGATAAACCTGTCATCATCATTACCAGACGATACATCAGCCTCAGCCTCAGCTTTTGATATAAATAAGTAAAGTCTATAAAGCCTACCAATAAACAACTCGTTAGTTTGTCTTCCGATCGAAAAGTATTATATTTTTTTTATTAAGTTCCAAAACCAAAAAAGTTGATCTTTTATTTTACCCCTCATTTTGTTGTGAAAAATGTGTAATAGGTTTTTATACAAATTTTTATACTCCTTTATATAATAGACCTTTGTGGCTGACTTTTTAAAAAAATTAGCCTATGTTTGAACTCGTCTTTATCTTTATTCAAATAATTTGAATACAAAAATATATTTAAACAGTTTAGCTGTGAAAGCATACAGACATACAGACTTTCGTATTTAAACTTATAAAAAACCACTCCAAAGTAAATTTAATGTTATTTTACGAGAAATGTAAATATAATTTCCCTAAAATCGGGGAACGAATTCTTGAGACTTTCTTTTGGGCTAAAGTAAGCAATCAGCTTCAGTTATTAACTTTAATATTCTATAACTTCGTCCTCTACAACGTTTTGGCAAAGTTCCTCTCAGAATTCTAAAACGCCTTTTTGATTTGTTACCAAATATTTGTAAAACGCTACAAATGTAGAGCAGATTCTATTTTGTAAATTTGTACTTCCATAATAAATGTTACAAACGCAAAAGTCTGTCAGTCCGTTACGAATTTCGGCTAAACGGCTGGACTGATTCTGGTGAAATTTCAAATGCATGTACCCAAATTCATTAACAAACTATTTTTTCAAAAACCAACTCTCAAACGATTACAATAGAAATAGAAAATGTGTAAGAAAATCTTTTCTATGCTGACGACGTCGCGGGTACATTTCACGTACAATATTATCAAATGCGAAAGTCTGGCTATTACGCTTTAATTACTAAGGCTGGACTGATTTTGACAAAGTGAGACCCGAGATAAAACTTGAGCAAATTTTAAAATCAACCACCATAAGATTGCACAGAGGCATGGACATTTAAATGAAATCTATGTAACGTTGTGTACGGGTATACAGCCGAAATTTCTATTAATGTTATAGTAATATTCACCTTCATCCGCAACAAACTTTCACCAATATTTTTGTAACATGTTTTTCTTGTTTCCTAACTGAACTGTGAAATTATTATTAAACGCCACAAAATATACAAATTTTACAAAAGAAGTATTTGTTTATTACGAGTATTACGATGTTTTGGCCCTTTTCATCGGCAGTACTGTATGGTATTTATTTGAGGGTTTTAAGCCTACATAACATACAGCTAATGGAACAGATTTGAATAGGTGCGGTAAAATCAGAATTTAAAATTACATAAGCCCTATGAGACTTGCATAGAGTGCTCTAAACGCAAAGCAAAAACGGCCATTGACCTTCGAGTACCAAATAGGGCTAATCAACATTTCCTGAATCGCTGTAAAAAATGGGAAGTATTTTTTTTACATCTGAAGTTAGATTTGCACTAATTATGAAAGTTCCTAATTCACTAATTATCAAAATATTGATTTATAGGATAACATATTATCCGGATTGGTGCCACCCCATCACCCATTCCTGCCGCCGTAACGTCATTGTTTGCCGTTGACATGTTCCGGATCGGAAGATAAGATGGCCGGTAAACTTACTTTTTTTAGTTGCCTAACACCCCGACCTCAGGGTGGCAAAGCACCACTACCACCTTTCGTGCCGCTAGGCGACGTGAGTTTCTTACTATCAGCAAAACTAACTGTTTGTTTGCCTTCCGACATTAAAAAAAAGTTACAACTCGATTGACTACACTTATTAATAAGATTTAAATTATAAATCAATTAGACTTGAAAACGTTAATACAGTTTATTGTTAAAACTACCTTTATACAGAATTTACATTTATATAAAGGTTACATTTAGAAAATCGTTGATTTCACACAGACCATACACAAGGCACTTGTGACGCATCTATACAATACTAACATCTACCACCAAATCGGAACGCGACCACACACTCAGAAGATCTGGGAAGAAACTCAGCGGTCTAGATTTTATTATATGTATACAATAATTAAAGTAATAATTTTATACGAGTATTTAAAATTCCCGTGTCACGATGTTAGTTACCGTACTCGTTAGATTCTCATGAAATTTTGTGAGCATATTGAGTAGGTCTGAGGATCGGCTAACATCTATTTTAAAACCATAAGTGATGCGGGCGAATCACAGCGCAGAACAACGTATGCCGGGTCAGCAGGTATACTTATAAGAAACTGGCACGAACAGCAATTAATTCTAAGCACTCTTACCTCCAAAATATTCAGCAATGGTACGAGTATTATAACCTTTTTCATATAACATTTCTTGTGAAAACGTATACATTAGCCCACGAAATAATGGCTTACTCTTTGAAGGCTAGATACAAGTTCAGCAAAATTATTTTTAATTCTTGTATCGACACAGTATATCACAATTTCTTTTCCCCGTGTTAGTCCGTGCTTATTTTGCAGAATAGACCATCTGCTTTCCAGGCAGCTCGTAAAAGGCGAGCATAGGCTAACCGTCACTAACACCGTGTCATCCTTCTACGTGGCAGAGTTTCGCAGCGACTCTCCCGGATTGGTACCGACGCCTTACCTATTCCTGTCGCCATAACTTCAATGCTTGTCGTTGACGTGTTCCGAATCGGAGAGTTAGCTAGCCGGTAAACTTACTTTTGCTTGAGACTTAACATTCCGGCCTAAGGTTGGCAACCCACCATTAATTTTTTGGTGTCTCTAGGCGGGGTGAATTTCTTACCTTCAGGAAATCCTCATGCTTGTTTGCCTTCCAATATCATAAAAAATGAACATACATTCCTGTTATCGTATATTAAATTTATTTTCAAAGATATACTGGGACTGAACCATATAATTCTATAGCTAAAGTTCTTAAATATCAGTTAATAAAGCTTTACTTTCACTACACAGTAGGTGTTACACAACGGATATACGAAAGCTTTCGAAGATTAATGTTCATTCCTTTGAGATCTCAAAGTGAAATCCGACACTGTCTGACGGAAGTCTGAACTTCGAAAATTATATTGAAACAATAATTCTATTTTATTTAAAACTAGCTGCTACCCGCGGCTTCGCCCGCGTAGTCTATTTATTTAATATTTAACTCTCCAACGCTACCCGTTGAAATTTTAAGATGAAAAACGGCCTACGTCCTTCTTCAAACTTTAATCTATTTTTATTTAAATATCATCTAAAAAGTATTGCACGATGATGTTCTGGAAAGAACAAATTTAGAAAGTAGTGCACTCAGCACAACCGTTTCATAAGGAGTCAACCACGCGCGTACCACGCGTCTGTGTCGCGCGGTCTTTAAACTATAGTATTAACGTAGTGATTATAATGTTATTTTAAAATTGGGATATCTCCTAAGATATTCATTTAAATCGAGTGATGTGAAATGCAATTTTGTTTTAAATTAAATACTTGTGATGGATGACGTATTTTTTTGGATAGGGATTAACATCGTGTTTATAAAATAACTTTCGCAAATAATAAAAAATCGCATAAAAAAGGTTACTGTGAGCTAACCTTAAAAGATAGAAATGTGCTGTCGCTGACTTTTTTTAGGACTTTTAAAGGAACCATTCTTTCATAGATGATTTTTACGAAACTTTCACCGTTAACGCAGCGAACACTCTCAAAAGGAAAAAACCCCCGATTTTAAAACATTTATCATTGGTGCTACGCTCCTATTGATCTTAGCGTGATGATGTATAGCCTATGGCCTTCTTCAATAAATGGACTTTCTAACACTGAAAGTTCAAGCAAACAAACAAACAAACTCTTCAGCTTTTTAATATTAGTATAGATAACTAGCTGCTACCTGCGGCTTCGCCCGCGTTTTCACAGAAACCCGGTGTGCGATCGGGATTAAAAATAGCCTATATGTTAATCCAGGTCACAATCTTTCTGTCTTCCAAATTTCAGACAAATCCGTTCAGCCATTCGAGCGTGAAAGAGTAACAAACATCCATACATCCATACTTACAAACTTTCGCATTTATAATATTAATAGGATATATAGACTTTGGTTCCGAGCTCTGACAAAAAAATATAGACGAACTGCTTTCATACCAACTTAGTCATAAAAGGCGAGTTTCGGTTCATTTTTTTAAGAGAAAAATCTGGAAAATTAATTTGGCTTTAATAAACACATATAGCGATGACGTAGTTTTTCACGTTTCCATGTTTATATTCTTTTAGAATAAGGGTGATAAGTATACTTAAGTGTCTAAATACAAAGTTTCACTGTCATATTTTCAAAAATGAAGATTTTCCATACTAACATTCATCACCTGTTTTTACCCCAATTTTGCTATAAAATGTAGCCTATGTTCTTTCATTCCTAATAAAGTATCTGAATTCAAATTTTCACAGTTATATCTTCAAAAATGACGGTTTTCCATACGAACATTCATCACCTCTTTTTACCCATTCTCCCTCATTTTTAGTGATAAAAAGTATCGTTCTAAATACAAATAAAATAAATTGTAAAAGTATCTTTCGTTAATCATAAAGTGTCTAAATACAATGTTTCACTATTACAGCTTTAAAAATAACGAATTTCCATATGAACATTCACGCCCTCTTTTTACCCATTCTCCCCTATTTTTTTGCAATAAAAAGTAGCCTATGTTGTTTCTCAGGGTCTATTCTATTTCTGTACCATATTTCATCAAAATCGGTTCACTGGTTTAGGCGTGAAAGCCTAACAGACAGACAGGCAGACAGATAGACAGAGTTACTTTCGCATTTATAATATTAGTAGGGATTTTTAACCAATTTTGCTACTATGTGTATCATAATTCCTTTGTGTGTTTATCGTTAATCATAAACTGATGTACGTGGTTCATTGTTATGGATTTATAGTGGAAATTACTGTTAAATATTTTTCCCACGCAAATTGTGCCAGCCCCATAGGGGTTAATTTTCAAAAAACGTTTAGATATGTATCCCATAATGTGTATTGTAGAGCATATATGTATTTCAGTTTCACGGAAAATATTTCAATAGAATTAAATTTCTCATACAAACTTAGCCACCCTCTTTAACCCCCAATGGGGGTGAATTTCAAAAAACCCTGAAATACGTGTTTCATCATTTGTACTAAAAAGCATGAATTCAAAATTTCATGCAAAAACATGCAATAAAAATATTTTTCTCATACAAACTTTGCCACCCCTTTTAACCCTTTTAGGGGTTGAATTTCCAAAAAAACAATTTGCATATGTCCTTTTCATGAAAGCAAACTATCTAAATATCAAATTTTAGCAAAATATGTTGGGTGGTTTAGGCGTGAAAAGGTAACAGACAGACAGAAAGATAGAGTTACTTTCCCATTTATAATATTGGTGTGGATACGGTTGCTTGTGGCATAATCTTGTAAGATTTATTGAAAAAGAAGAGTAATTTAACCCTATTAATATTATAAATGCGAAAGTTTGTATGTTTGTTTGTTACTCCTTCACAAAAAAACTGCTAAACCAATTTTCATGAAATTTAGCACATGCGTAGAGAGCAACATGGATTACCACACAGGATAGTTTTTATCCTGAAAAAATTGGTTCGACGGCATATCAGTTTAAGTTTATGTTTAAGTTTGAGTTTTTTCGTTCGTGTTCGTATTATACCAAATGAATACGCAAAATATACTGTACATAAGACGTATCTTTTTCCTTTTCTTTTGAATTCTCTCTGTATTGGATTTGCTATTTATTTATTTTATTTTATGTATTTTATATGTTTAGGGTTACCAAGCACACGGGTTTCCTAACAGTAAGATACAACTGTGGACTATAGACACCATAGATGTTACTGGTGCGTGGCTGTCCTGTGGCCAGGATGTGAGGCCTATTGTGTTTGTTTACCAGCTACCTTACCCTCCGGACCAGGCAATAGCAGGAATAGGTATGGCGCTACCGCCATCTACATCTACTTAGATCTACATCTACCTGGGTAAATTGCTCTACAGTTCTCTACCACGAGCAATCTTTGTGGAACTGACCTATATTTTAACCAGTTCTTGACCCTGAAGAGCCTGGCAAAAACGAAGACGGTCTATTCTGCTCAGTTGGCCCAGACCAACAAGGACTGGAAGAAATCTTCTTTTGAGATAAGCTCGCCTATTATATAATCTTACATATTAACTTTTAATTAATTTTTGTAACATTAAGAATACTGCTATTAATAATACTATAATACTCGCCACTGGTGTAGGCTAATTATAATATAAACACATTTGAAAGTTTTACGGTCTTATTTATAAAAATCGCTTAAAAAATGTATCCTCACGCCTATATCCCCAAAACGGTAGGCAGAGGCAAGGCACCCACGACTAGCCAAAAACACTAAGTCCCACAATGTGATAGGTGGCAAGCCTATCGCCAACCGGGCACATATCCAATCCTGAGCAACATTTTTTATAAGAAAATCGAAAGAACCCAATTTTCTTTTTGTTGCCCGACCCGGGATTCGAACCCAGGACTTACTCTTACTACAAGCTACTCTAGTACTTACGCTTACTCTAAGTATTATCCCAGCTTACAACTGTACTTGTTATTCCCTGAGTACTTCATACAAAAAACGGAATCAATAAACGTTGCGTAACAATAAAATAACACTTTCCGTACGAGAGATTAACATGCAACACAATATGTATTGTCGTCTCGCTAGGCGGAAACGTTTAAAAGATTAGCGCGTTTTTTGACGATCCCTAAAATCTTACAGACAAAAGTGGAAAAAACCTGTGGAGCTATTCAGTATCTTTTTAATGATGATTACTGGGTAAAGTGTACATAAATTAGCTGTCAAATGGCGTGTTTTGTATTTGCTATCTTTGTTTTATTTCTATTGGTCATTGGAGATAGCAAATATAAATTACGTCATTTGACAGCTATTAGGGGTGCACTTAATCAGTTATCATCAAAAGACATGGAATAGCCCTGATGAACAACTAAAATAGTTTAGTGACAAATCCTATTAATATTATAAATGCGAAAGTTTGTAAGTATGGATGTATGGATGTTTGTTACTCTTTCACGCTCGAATGGCTGAACGGATTTGTCTGAAATTTGGAAGACAGATAGATTGTGACCTGGATTAACATATAGGCTATTTTTAATCCCGATCGCACACCGGGTTTCTGTGAAAACGCGGGCGAAGCCGCAGGTAGCAGCTAGTATATTATATGTATTAATAACCATAATAAACTGTTAAACTAAAATAGAAGAATAAAGTAAGAGGCTGAGAATTTCAACATTTGGTATCACTACATAGTATAAAACAAAGTCGCTTCCTCTGTCCCTATGTCCCTTTGTATGCTTAAATCTTTAAAACTACGCAACGGATTTTGATGCGGTTTTCTTTAACAGAGTTATTTAATAGATTAGATTAGATAGATGATTGAATAGGAAGTTTTATATGTATATTTCAGAACCGTGCAAAGGGCGGGCCATTAGTAGGTTATAAAATACAAACTTTTGTCTAAAATTGAAGAAGATGATTGGTACAACCTAAAGTGCAATAGACGAAGCATATGACTGGGTTAAGGAGACTTTATTGAAAACAAGCTATGAAAAATACATGATCAAAATATATGTTTGAGACATTGTTGCAATAACTTTAGGTGTTTGTTATGACAAAAAATATTATTGACCTTTATGTGTAAAATTATGACTTAAAAATACAGCTTGTATTTTCAGTCTTATTTTTATCACTGGGAAAACAAGAAAATAAACGAAATGTCTTTAAAAATAAAACTGGCCTAAGACAAAAAAAAACGAAAGATTTTAAATATGTTTATGACAAATTATAAACAAACTAGCTGAACGCCCTCGCTTCGCTTGGGTTATTCAAGAATAAAATTCAACGATATTTAATTTTGCGCCCGGAGATTTTAACTTTTTGATAACTCATTAGTTGTTATTTTTTTCTGATAGTGTAGAGGCCAATTTTGATCTAAATTACACGCATAACGTATCTAACAGATTTATTTGATTAAGGGTTAATACTGTATTGTTAAAAATATGTTCTAAAGTAACCCTTCATTTTACTGTTTTAAGTAAACGCAAAAAACGGTTATTGTGGGTTATTCTTTAAAGATAGACATATACCACTGCTTACTTTTTTTTGAGATCTATCTAAGAGGAAAAATCCCACCATAAATTGTTTTGTTAAAACGCAAAAGGTTTTGGCAGCGTTTTCGAGGAAAGCTCCCGATCGGCTTATATTAAAGTAATATCATTTTAATATCGTTGGTTTGTACAAAACATAAACTTACTATACTCTAAAACCTTCCTCAAGAATTGTTCTATCTATTGTTGAAAACCGAATGAAAATCATATCAGTACTTTTCAAGTAAATCGCGAACAGACAGACAGACGCGGCGGGGGACTTGGTTTTATAATATGTATTGAAGAATCACTTTATATTTTATATTTATTTAGTTACTTTTCAATTTGGAAAAAAAAGAAAAAAATAGTTTGATTGAAGAGGCAGAATATCTCAGCACGAAACAAATTGAATTAAAAAAGAAATACTTTTTTTAATATATTTTAAAAAGAAAACTTAAATTTCTTATTTTTGGTTGTCTTAAAAACAAACTTAATTACCAAATTAAGTATTTATAAGCTGATTAAGTTTTATAACGGTTTTTTAAAGAATACAATATCTTATTTTCGAAAACATTCCTTAGGTACTTTGTTACTAGATCACGCAGCGGCATGGTCTACCAGAGATAAAATTTGACCTAATTAAAAAAAAACTATTTGTTACTAATCGATTTCTGTGTGTAATGTCAACTTCAACCTTCAAAGTTAGACTATCTATAATCTAAATTTATGTCTAAAACGGTCAAGATCCCAGACTCAGGTTAGCAATGAATCTTTTCCCATAGTTAAATTTCTTCAATTTTTTGTTTTATAAAAAACACAATGTTCTGAGTTCACTTGGATTACAATGAAGATTAATAGAAGAACGTTTACGTGATGTTTCCCAAACCTGAAAAATATATTATTTTGCAAACATTTTACTATTTTTTATTAATTATTATGTAAATGGGTTTGTATTAAGAATTGTTAACAAAATGACTTAAACAAATAACACTTGCCAGTTTGAACAGAAAAAAACGTACTCCTGGTGTTGCGGAAAACCATGGGCGACGGCGGTGACCCACTAGCTCGTTTGCCTCCTCTTACATATAAGTATATATCGGTTAATTGAATAATTCTAAATATGTCACCATCCATTTACGTAATGGTTCCAAACTCCCGCCATACCCCTTGTCATATTGACGACGGTTCTAAACAATTGTCACGTGATCAATATATAGGTAAGGGCCTATATTATGTTAATCACATGAAAATAGTTTAAAGCATATAAAGATTGAAAATATACAAATATATATTGATAAATCCTTCCTATTAATATTATAAATGCGAAAGTTTGTAAGTATGTATGTATGGATGTTTGTTACTCTTTCACGCTCGAATGGCTGAACGGATTTGTCTGAAATTTGGAAGACAGGTAGATTGTGACCTGGATTAACATATAGGCTATTTTTAATCCCGATCGCACACCGGGTTTCTGTGAAAACGCGGACGAAGCTGCAGGTAGCAGCTAGTTTTGAACTATTATTCAAAACTGTTTATACCCATTCTAAACTTATCAAAGACAAAAATAATAGTTTTACTTTTTATAAAAACTACTAAAAGATTATAACTAGCAACAATTTGTTTTCTTATTCACCTAAAAAAAACAAAATTGTAGAATTTATACATTTTATCTTCTACAATTGCTAGAATTTTATTTTGTCAACATGTTCGCATGTTGAATTTGTCACTTTCGCATTACGTTCTATCGGATCCCGCCAACCCGATAACCATGGCCAACGAAAGCCTAGCACAAACTCACATGACATCACTACACTGTCGCTGTCGGTTTCGGCGACGAAGATTTCATACTACCTAACACCTACTACCGTCGACTAACATCGAACAACTTATCCAATTAATCCATTAATCCACAGCAACCAGAACCAGTGCTAAGTTTCAACTTTTTTTTTTAAATTCAATGAATTATTAGATAATCCCAAAGTCAAAAATATTCAATGAACCTCGACATAACCATCTCATGTCAACTTTCAAACAAAAAACCGCATCGAAACCGATCTATTCACATACACATTACACATTATGATATACAGAACTATCATATCATATCCATCGTTTTCCGTCTTGCGTTTAAAACCATTTCATTTTCATACATTTCTACCCAACGTTTAAGTAGTCGGTACATGTTCATGCTAAACACAATTCCATTTCCCCGGCGTTGTTACTCAAACGGCAAAAGATTAACCTGAATGCCAATTGTCTCAGTATTAATTCATAACGCTCGAATAGTTCAAATCCAAAGGCTGACCTAATTACAACAATTAATTCATGAATCTATTAGATCAGTGGACTCAGAGGTATTAGAATTTATGAATCAGCAGTTCCTTATAATGTCACTTGAACCTGCAACTTCGTTTCAAAAATTTTAACAGTTAAACTGAAAAAAAATACGATTTCAATTTTATTTCGTCTATCTAATAAGTATTTAAAAAAAAATTATGACCGGCTTTTCTCTATTACTTAAGGGGTACTATTCAAGACTATAATTCCAAATAAGATAGGATAATGTTGGGAATTTCAAGAGTTACTATGAAATCGCCGATTAATTATCGCCGAATCGGCGATATGAAGTTATCGCCTCTGTGGTCTAGCGGTCCGGGTGTTGGACTTGACTGCATGAGGTCCCGGGTTCGAATCCCGGGTCGGCCAACAAAAAAGAAAATGGGATTTTTCCAATTTTCTAATAAAAAAAATGTTGGTCGGGATTGGAAATGTGCCCGGTTGGCGATAGGCTTGCCACCTATCACATTGTGGGACTTAGTGTCATCGGCTAGTCGTGGGTGCCTTGGTTGTACCTCTGCCTACCTCTTCGGGGATATGGGCGTGAAGATACTTTACTATGAAATCATTATATTGTCTATTTTATCATAACAGTTTGTTGTGCTTAAGCTTAATGAATGAATGTATACACTTTATTAAGCACCAAAATTTAAAAATATTACACACTTTTTCAGTTATAATATTTAACTTGGGTGAACAAAGGCGGTCTTATCGCTTTATAGCGATCTCTGCCAGACAACTTTAAGTGTGTCAAAAACCAGCTCAGTTGGTTGCAGATAGCTGCTTGAAAATTTAGTTGCCCGGGATTGGATATGTGCCCGGTTGGCGATAGGCTTGCCACCTATCACTTTGGGGGACTAAACATCTTTAGCTAGTCGTGTGTGCTCTTTTTGTGCCTCTGCTTATCTGTTTGGAGATATAGGCGTGAAAGCATTTTAACTTTTAATTGTAGCACACACTTGTGGAATTTACAATAGTATACTTCTTAATCGCATTTTTTTTCATTGTATTACATTTTAAAACGTAGCAAAAATTATATTTTCGTTAGTTACGTATACAACAAAATTCAATACCATTTTCAATTATGTAATAGGAATTGAGAACAATTATTTTAACTTAATGTTTGTGTTTAAATTGGTTTTCAATATTTGACAATTGCTATTATTCACATTCAAGTTCTAATTAATACTAATTAAGTCAAAATGAATTATTATACTTTGAAACTTTGGTATTCGATTTTGATTTACTTGGTTAAAAGGATTTTTGTGTCAATTTCAGCATATCTTATACTTTTTTGCTATTTTTTGTAAGAGATTAGCGAACAAGCACACTGGTCTCCTGATAATAAGAACAATCGTGGCCTACAGACACCATAGATATAATAAGTGCGCCTCTAACCTATGGCTGGGATGTTAGACCTACTGTTTATTGCTTTGTAAGTTTAAACAACGTTTGTTTATTTACGTACGTACTTCTTTATAAACGACCCATGTTACAAAACCTGCGCATTTTTTCTTAAAACTGGTAGCATATAATGATCCTAAGTTTACCTGATAGAAATGAGAGTATACAAATACAAAAAATTATCTCTTCACAGTTTCTTCAAAGTTACTTATGTAGTTAAAGTTTGAGTTATGTAGTGTTGAAGCAAATGTATGAAACTGTATATCTTGGTAGTACCCTTAGCAAGAATAGAACATCCACAGTGAATATGGAAAGCAGAGTGTGCTTGGATTAGTGTGAATGGAGCGTTGGACATTCTGTTTTAAAGAGAAGTTATGTATTTTGGACAATGATTCTGTGCCTACTCCAGTACCACTTTGTGGTCGTGACAGTTGGGTAATTCAGAAAAAGCACAAAACTGGATCGACACAGTTGTGTAGTGATAGTGTTAACGGAGCGCTAGGCACGCTATTTCAAAGCAAAGTTTCTATTCAAGATGATAGTCTCTCTTTGAATAATTCTATGCTTACCTCAACGTTGTTGTGTGGAAGCGAGAGTTCGGTATGTCAGAAAAAGCATGAGAGTACGATAAATGCGATCGAAATGAGAGCGCTGCGGAAAATCTGTGGAGTTGCGCTCACTAACCACATTCGTAACATTGAGGTTGAAAGGAATTTTTGGAGTAATATTGAGAAAAGTCAAGTTTAGTTGATTCTAACACGTGGAAAGTGGCAGCTGAAATAATAATTTATATACAACTAGCTGCTACCTGCGGCTTCGCCCGCGTTTTCACAGAAACCCGGTGTGCGATCGGGATTTAAAATAGCCTGTATGTTAATCCATGTCACAATCTATCTGTCTTCCAAATTTCAGACAAATCCGTTCAGCCATTCGAGCGTGAAAGAGTAACAAACATCCATACATACATACTTACAAACTTTCGCATTTATAATATTAATAGGATATACAAATGTGAATGGATGTAGGTATCCGGGAAATCCTTCTAAGTCGACATTCTATGATAAAATCCCCTGTTTCCAGTCAAAACCCTTGCAAAGTAGGCAAAGCATCAAGTGCCAAAGGTCTTGATCTTTGCAGACCTGCCTGGCTTTACGTTCATTACTTTTTTTAAAAAAAACTTCGAAAACTTTTAACACCGCCCTCAGATAATAATACCCGACCAACCTGTGGAATATCAACCTGTCTCTATATTCATTCACATTCGCATTGTATATCTGCTTTGTCAATCTTTCACCTGTCATTATTTCCACATGGACGAACAAACTGTTTCGTTAGTGGTATAATAATGGAATGGTTATTAACAGTGAATTTTTACCCAAAGGAATAGCCTTAATTAATTATGTGATGGTAGCGAAACAATTAGACTTATAGTCTAATTAGCTATAAGTCCTATAGTTTCGTTGTTAGTCCGGGCTCCTTTGCAGAACAGAATATCTGCTTTCCTGCCAAGCAGCTCGTAAAAGGCGAGCATAGGCTTACCGTCACTAACACCGAGATATTCTACAAGGTGTTAGAGTTTCGCAGCGACTTGCCCGGATTGGTACCACCAAATTGCCTATTCCTACCGCCACAAAGTCAGTGCTTTCCATTGACGTGTTCTGATTC
The DNA here is from genome assembly GCA_002245475.1 of Calephelis virginiensis. NCBI lineage: Eukaryota > Metazoa > Arthropoda > Insecta > Lepidoptera > Riodinidae > Calephelis > Calephelis virginiensis. Next base: position 447,276 of record NJDC01065218.1, read on the forward strand.
GGAGGGTAAGGTAGAAGGTAAACTTACTTGTGCTGGAGGCCTAACATCCCAGCCTCAGGTTGGCAACGCACTATTACCACTTTTGGTGTCCCTAGGCGGCGTGAATTTCTTATCATCAGGAACTCCGTCTGCTGTTTTGCCTTCCAATATAAAAAAAAAATAAGTCGGGGCTAGTAAAGTTGAGAGTGCAGATACACAAACTTGGCTCTTCATGTCTACATGAAGTCTGAAAACTTTTTGAGAATTCGAGTCATGTGGACTCATTTTGGCAATATTTTACATGAATTTTTTTTGATAAGAAAATACATACCCGTATAATTAATGTATCTTATGATAAATAAACTAAAACTAATTACTATACTATCTGTATATTCTATAGCTTTTAAATTTTACCTTAAAAGTAATTGTGATGAAACGCGACGAACTGAAGAAGACTGCAACAAAAAAAATACATTACGATACACTGACAAAGATAAAAGTGCTTATCTAATATATAAAATTCTCGTGTCACAGTTTTCGTTGCCATACTCCTCTGAAACGGCATGACCGATTTTGATAAAAAATTTTGTGCTTATCCGGTATCTATGAGAATCGGCCAACATCTATTTTTCATCCCCCTAAATGTTAAGGGTGATCCACCCCTAATTTTTTTTGCAATTTTCAGACAACATTTTTTGTTTTTATTTTTTTATGATACAGCATATAAAAGTACATACAACCCTAAATTTTCAAACTTTTATCACCAACCCCTATTTTTTAACAGTCATTTTAGTAATTTAATCATTTTTATCCCGGGTTGATTACTGATCAATCGTCATTTAATTAGTTATATGGCAAAACAACGTTTGCCGGGTCAGCTAGTAGACTAAACGAATATAAGGTTATATTCCTAATGTCTTTTTTTTTAATCTAAGGCTTAGTTTGTGTTTGACAAGGAAAGTAATTTAGGAGTTCATATACTTGGTAAATGAGTCCGTCACAAAAATACAGGAATGTACCTATTTAACAAAGACATACCTATTTCAGAAAAAAATTCTACCCGACTTTATAGAGGGAAGTTATATGTTCAACTTCTACAGTTTTCATGTACGAGCGTGAATGTTAATCGATTTCTTTATCATTTCTGAACTGAAACAATTTATTCACAAAATTTGTACTTTCCACAATATATATTTTATTTTTATAGTTTAGATGTCTGCATTTCCGGGTCTGGATGTTTATTAAATTTATTCTGGTATTTATTTAAGTATTTCTATGTATTAATATCGTTGACTAAAACCCATAACATGTGTAACTTGTCCAGGGATATTTATTACCTATTTATTTATTATTATTATCATTTATTTTTAATGCCTCTTATTTTCTACGTCTATACATTTAATATATAAAAAAAATATTAAAAATATAAACATAAAAAACAGGTTACCAAAAACTAAACCGTCAGTGGTCAGGGCGACAGACTGAGGAACCTCCGTACAATACGTGCCGTCCCCAAAACTGCTGCCTTCTGAATCCGGCCCTTAATCCAGGGTTGCGAGCGAGTCTCTTAAGGTGTTGGTCGAGACTCTTCGCTATAAGACCGTTTACTGACACGACTATCGGGACAATTGTTGTTGAATCAATATCCCACATGTCGGTTACCTCGTGAGCCAAGTCTATGTATTTTGACATTTTTTCCTTCTCGGCTTTCACGAGGTTAACGTCACATGGGACAGTGATATCAACAAGAAAAGCGGCGTTCTAATCGATCTACCAGCACGATGTCAGGCTTATTGGCGACAATAGTCCTGTCCGTGATGACAGACCGGTCCCAGTAGAGCTTTGCATAGCTATTTTCAAGAACTAGCTCCGGTGTATACTTATAGTAAGGCACTTCAAAACCGACAAGTCCATATCGAAGAGCAAGTTGCTGGTGGATTATCTTGGCTACTTGGTTATGCCTGTGCAAGTACTCGCCGTTGGCAAGATGAGAACAACCGGAAATAATATGTCTAATGGACTCACCAGGACGATGGCACGCTCGACATATGTCAACTGTACCATCCCTCATGATGTATTTCCGATAGTTATTCGTCTTGACAACCTCGTCTGCAATTGCACAAGCAAAACCTTCGGTTTCACCAAAGAGCTCACCGAATCGTAACCAAGACACGGATGCTTGTGTATCGACATCAGGCCCATACAGTACCTGATAAAATCTTTGCTCTTCCATATGTCCAAGCGATCCTGACTGCTAAGTACCACCGGTTTATGCCAGTTCTCTTTACCTAAGGAGAGCGGAGTCAGCCCATTATCCACTGACACTACATCACGATGCATTTCACACTCAACATGTAGAAAGTATTCTCTAAGATTGTATTCTTTTTGGCATTAAGGAAGCCACGTCCTCCATATTTCCGAGGAATATACAATCTCATCACTGATGAGCGTGGATGATGCATGCGATATGTTGTCAATAGCTTACGGACTCTTAGGTCCAAGGTATCCAGCTCTGTCTGAGTCCATCTTAATATGCCAAAGGTGTATACTAAAACAGGCATCACCCAGCTGTTGAAAGCGCGCACCTTATTACCCCCTGACAAAAGGCTTTTCAACACTTTTGTCAAGCGACCAAAGAAACGTTCCATCACCAGCTGTTTAACGTCCCGATCCAGTATACCTAGACCCTCTGGCATACCAAGATATTTGTAAGTTTCGGTTTCTGAGAGAGATCTGAGAGATATTGTCTCTGAAAGTTGTAAATAGTCGCTATGTACAACCTTCCCCTTCTTCACATGTACAACCGCACATTTATCTACGCCAAACTCCATCCTAATGTCACTACTAAATGTATGTGTTACATCAAGTAGTGACAACAAGTCTGGTTTATTTGATGCAAACAACTTGAGATCATCCATGTACAAAAGATGACAAATAGTCTTACCCCCTCTACGCAAACGATAACCTAGCTTTAAATCCCTTAGTAATGTACTCAAATATATTTATTATTATTATTATTATAGTCTGGATAATACTATAATAGTCTGTATTCAACTTTTTGAGAATTCAACAGTTTGATAATTCAACTTTATGAGATTCAACATTTTGAGAAGTCAACATTATGAGATACGAGTACAACATTTTGAGAATCCAACTTTTTAAGAATTCAACTTTATGAGAATTCGACATTATGTTCCAGAGCTACTATAATATGAACCTAATTTTACTGTTACTGTAGACTTTGTGTATTATTAAGACAGAATAAGTGAAACAGTTCAAGAGTAATTTGTAGTAATAATTACTAGTAATTATTCCAAGCATCGTGTATGTAAAATGTACATTAAGTTAAACATATTTCTTTTATAATACTCTTTTATAATACTAAAAAATGGTACGTTTTATTCTCTATAGTATAATAAACAGCTTCTTTAAATTTATTTTCCTACCATTTAAAAAACTACTTTTTTATGGAATATAAATTGATTGTAGGTACTCGAAATTATCATGTTAAAGTTAGTAGGTTCTAATTATTGATAATTTGTGAAGCTTGATATTTAAATTTTCGTTCAATAAGAGGCAAACTACAAACAGTTTACTTGTTGGTAAGTGACCGCTGCGCGCGAGCAGTAACATCAGGAATTTGATAATTGCATTGCTCACATTTTAAATGTGTATTCTTTTCTAGAATGTCCTTAAAACATAACGTTCACGAAACATTGCCAGTTATTGTTTAACGGCAATTTTCATTGACTTATCTAAGCTCTATCTTTTAATAATTATCTTTAAGGATAATTAAAGTTTTCAAAAATACATTAACAACAAGAATGTATTTTAGTAATTTATCTTCAGTTAGATATAGGCCCAATCTCTAACTGCCAATATAACTTGTAATAGATCTGTTAGAGATTTGTTGCTATGCTATTTTTATTAGCTATTGCAAAATAACAATGGTTACCTGGTAAACAGCTAATAAAAGTAACTATATCTGTAATCTTAGATAGCAATACCTGTTACTAAATATCCTATTAATATTATGAATTCGAAAGTTTGTCTGCTTGTTTGTTGCTTCGTAACGCAAAAACTGCTGAACCTATTTTCATGAAATTTGGTATATTTTTTGTATGTTGTACATACAAAAAAAAATATTTTTGGTACATTTGGTACATAGAGGGTAACTTGAATTAATAGATAGAATAGTTTTCATCTCATAACAATGTTCCTTTAGGACCACGCGGGCAACGCCGCGGGTAACCGCTAGCATGTTATCAAAACTAGTGGCAATATAACCATCTGTTAGTTCTACATAATACAGCAATAGGTAAATTCTATGATATGTATAACAGAATATTTCCAGGTAATTTAGTAAAGTTTCCCTCAGGGTTGTCATAAACGCGAAATCCGTACACCGTTTGACGTCTACACGGGGCTGCGGTTTTGCTAGTACATTAAATTTAAATTACCGCCAAGACGAGTATTATATGGAGCGTAGCTAATTGATCTAGATAACCACAATGACTTATTCGGATTTGAACGACTGAAAATTATTTCGGCGTCCGTTTTTAATGCTTGTTTCCGATAATAAGAAAAGGAGGTTCTTAATTCGAAGTTTTTTTTATAGCATGCGAAGGCAAACAAGCAGACGGATTTCCTGATAGTAAGAAATTCACACCACCTAGAGACACCAAAGGTGGTAACGGTGCGCTGCCAACCTGAGGCCGACATGTTAGGCCTCCAGCAAAAGTATGTTTACCGGCTACCTTACCCTCCGAACCGGAACACGTCCACGGCAAGCGTTAACGTTATGGCGGCTGGAACAGGTTAGGCGGTGGTACTAATAAGAGTCGCTGCGAAACTCTACCACCTAGTAGGATGTCTCGGTGTTAGTGACGGTTAGGCTATGCTCGCCTTTTACGAGCTGCCTGGCAGGAAGGCAGATGTTCTATTTTGTAAAGGAGCCCGGACCAATACACCCCGTATTTTTTTATGTTAAACCACTTGAAATTTTCTAAATATTAGTACCTTTTTTGTATACTCTTTCGAACTCCTTTTTTACTTTTTTTCTGTATTAGACAGCGAACAAGCACACAGTTCTCCTAACGGTAAAAGGCAACCGTGGTATGTAGACGTCTTCGTATAGATGTATCACTGCTCCAAGGCAGGGTCTTTAGGCTTGCTGTGCAAGTCTACCGGCTATCCTTCCCATCGGACTGGAATAAGTACGGCCCACAGCCTTACCGATCCGTACCCAGGCAATATGCTGGACAGTACTCCACCACCAGTGGTATTGTTGGTATCTAATGACCTGTTTAATTCATTCTCGCATCCTACTACCTGCCACACAAGGAAAAAATATTTTTTGAAATTAATTGTGAAACATACAGGGTAACTTTAAAAAGACTGACCCAAATTGTAAAATTAGGGGTATAAGCATAAATGGTAATAAAATTAAAAACCGTTTTTGACAAATTGTAATATTTACTTTTAAAAACATTAATTTAAAAGTATCCGCAAAATTGCTTCACTTGTCACGATATGTCGTACCTAGGACGAGTCATGACGTCACCAGCTTACGAACGCGACTGCGGTTGGTAGGAACCAATTTTCAGTTTTGTATACGTTATAGCTATGCATGTTGTGATTTGCGTCAGATAAAAAAAATATATTGATTTTTTGTTAATTTTTAGTTTTTTCATAGATCCGAACCATTTCTCAAAATTTGGCTGGTGCTTTAGATGTAACTCTGTTGACCGTCTCGTTGGTCGAGTGGCTAGCGTACACGCCTTACTACACCGATCATCCGCGAGGCTCGGGTTCGATTTCCGACGGGGGCAGACATTTGTGTGACGGTCTTACATTACATTACATTTAGATGTCTGCATTTCCAGGTCTAGGTGTTTATTAACTTTATTCTGGTATCTATTTAAGTATTTCTATGTATTAGTATCGTTGACTAACACCCATAACACAAGCATATAATGTGCTTACTTTGGGGTTAGATTCAGTTTGTGTAACTTGTCCAGAGATATTTATTTATTTATTTATTTTATACAAATTTATTAAAACTCTTATAAAAACTCGTCAGGTGTCATGTGTTGGATCTTTCATATTGAGTTAGTGGCTTATAATAAACTGATTTTCGACAAAACGCTTATGTTGCCATGGGTGTATTGTGTAGAACGCCACCTAGCGGCGCACACCGGAAGCTGTCAACGGAACCGGATGTAGCTATCAGAGATAACGAGTAGTATCGACAAGCGTACAAAACTTCTATCTGACGGTGGAGGACTTCATATTTATAGAAAGCAAGCTGTTATCCGCGGCTATGTCTGCATATTTATTATATCAAGCTCCCTTCTAAAATGTCAGAAAAAAGTATATTCACGCTCTTATCGAAGTAAAAGTAGGCAAAGGTACAACCAGTGCACACACGATTACCCAATGATAATGTAATAGATCACAAACTATTACTTATCCGAAAAATGTATCCTTCGTCCTTCTTCAATGTCTCATCTATTTCGTTGTTAATAGAAATTTTGGTTTTCAGCCATTTTGATAAAAGGAGTATGCATATTACAAACGTGCCTACTAATAAAATATCGGCAGGGATAAATAAAGTATCTTCACGCCCATATCCCCGAAGAGGTAGGCAGATGTACAACCAAGGCTCCCACGACTAGCCGAAGACACTAAGTCCCACAATGTGATAGGTGGCAAGCCCATCGCCAACCGGGCACATTTCCAATCCCGACCAACAATTTTTTATTAGAAAATTGGAAAAATCCCATTTTCTTTTTTGTTGGCCGACCCGGCATTCGAACCCGGGACCTCATGCAGTCAAGTCCAACACCCGGACCGCTAGACCACAAAGGAGATAAATAGTTTTCAAATTTTAATTTATAAATGGTGTTCTAAATTCTAATGTAATAAAAACATTTCTTTTTAGACCACAACCATATTTGACTTATTTTTTTAATATCTTCTATTCTTTTGATAGAGATTACATCGCTTTTACCTTATTATTATTTTTTCGATCATAGTAACTGAATAACTTTGCTTCTTTATGGTACTCGTGTCACCATACTAAATCTGTCAAGTATTGGGCCGGAGGGTAAGTTACCCGGAAGACTTGAACTATTGATCTTACATCCCGGCCATAAAGCAACGCACCTATAACATCTATGAAGCTTATCGGCCATGGTTGACTTCACATAAAAAAATATTTAAACAATTTAAGAACTAATTTACAATTAGGTAAGTTTTAAATTTGTGCTGTCTCTTCAAACTAGGTACAACGTATATATATATACGTATAGGTTCTTTTTTGTTTTATTGATATAAACGCAGATACATACCTATGTGCGTATGTGTGTGTGGGCGCGTGTGTGTGTTTTATTGCTTACGATGTTCTTTTACACATATGTTGTTTGTAATGAGTATATTTCTATGCATTATTGATTTATTTTTGTTATAAATGAGATTTTTTTTATTTGTCGATTCGATTACATCCTCAATTAAAAGAAATTTCAAATGCTATAATTAAGTAAGTAAAGCTGCCAATGCAGTTTTACGAATTTAATACAAGTATTAATTTATGAAACATAATTCTGTCACAGTAAACAATGAAAACATACTTTGCAGTTTTTTTTTTTTTAAATTAAGGGTTAAATTTCTTATTTCAAAAACAAAAAAAGAACAGCCATTAGCATTTTATGCGATGCCTAAAAAGAACATTACTAATTTCAGAACATGATCATAAACTAGCGGCAAAATGAAATATGGCTAACCTTTTTCTCGATAAAAGATTTACAACATTCTGTATGTAGCAGTGTACTAAAAAAGTGTTACAAAAGGTTCGCACCGAGATAAAATTTTACAGAACGCGTAAGGAAGCTGGAAAATGGGCACCTTTTTGTAGCTTCTTCCGTGATTCCAAGTCAAATCAATGCAAATTTTTATAACAAAAAATTTAGAGGATAAATCTCCTTCGTATGAATAGTTTTAGTGATTTTTTTTTATTTTTATGATATTGGAAGGCAAACAAGCAGACGGATTTCCTGATGGTAAGAAATTCCCGCCGCCTAGAGACACAACAGCTGTTAATGGTGCGTTGCTAACCTGAGGCCAGGGTGTTAGGACTCGAGCAAAATTAAGTTTAACGGCTACCTTACCCTCCGAACCAGAACACGTCATGACGTTTTACACGTAAGGCGGTGGTACCAATCCGGCTAAGTCGCTGCGAAACTCTACCACCTAGTCATATGTCACGGTGTTAGTGACGGTAAGCCTATGCTCGCCTTTTACGAGCTGCCTGGCAGGAAGGCAGATGCTCTATTCTACAAAGAAGCCCAGACCAACACAGGGAAAATATTGAAATATAACGATATTAGAATATTCAACTGCATTTCTATTAACAATCAGTCAAACCCAGATAAAAAATTGCAACAGTAGTTTTATTGGGATCTTCAAACAAAAATACACACTGTCAAACAGGTAAAACCAAAATCCAATCCAAAATACAATGTTTTGAATTCGTAAGCGTTCAGTGTTTTTTTGGAACGTAGCCCGTATAAACACAGTACTTACTTTACAATGCATATAAGATACTAGCTGCTACCTGCGGCTTCGCCCGCGTTTTCACAGAAACCCGCTGTGCGATCGGGATTAAAAATAGCCTATATGTTAATCCAGGTCACAATCTATCTGTCTTCCAAATTTCAGACAAATCCGTGAAATTCGAGCGTGAAAGAGTAACAAACATCCATACATACATACTTACAAACTTTCGCATTTATAATATTAATAGCATTTGTTACGAGGCATAAAATTGACATGTTTTTGGATAATAAGCTGTGGCCATCAGGCATATCATCTCGTCGATTTGTAAATTCTTATGATAAGCGTATAAAGTCAGATAATAATAAATAATAAATTGGAAGGAACCTAATTTAATAAATAATATAATAATTGATAAATAAACTGAGTAAAATTATAAGCTATAATTGTAAATCAGTAAGGAGGTCTGTGGAAGGCATTAAAGAGTTGTGCCGGTCAACTGACGTCATAGCCCTACATGAAACGTGGCTACTGCCGCATGATCTTTCATTTTTGAGCACTATCAGTGACAAATTTAATTCTATGGGTACATTGGCGGTTAATACAGCGGCAGGCCTAGTGACCGAGAGGGCCTATGGCGGAGTTGCATTATTGTGGCGTAAAAATGCGTTTGTATCAGTGTCGGTGATAGAGTGTGACAACGTGCGTGTCTGTGCCAGCAAGTAAGTTTAGTGTTTATATGCTTACAAACTCTTATGACAATCTACCTGAGTTTTGTGAGTGTCTAAGTACGATCCGTGCAATTATGGAAATGAAAGAAAATATGGGTACTGAAGCATTTTATATCATAGGAGACTTTAATGCTCATTCTGTTAAATTATTTTATAGTGAAATGTTAGAGTTTTGTAGCGCAGAGAATTGGATTTGCGTAGATATAAATATGTGTAACAAAAATACATTTACTTAACATAGTGAGGCTCATGGTTGTAACAGGTGGCTGGATCACTGCATAGTCACTTGTTCCGCGCGGGAAACAGTTACAAACGTCACAGATACGCTTGTAACTGTGTGTACGGATATTTTGACGTGTATTGGTCTGATCACTATCCACTTGTACTTCAATGTAACCTAGGAAAACGTAAGCCTAAAGTCTGTGAGCCGGCAAAAGTGACACCAGTAAACCGGGTTGTATGGGGTGATCGGTGTCCACAACAGATAAATCAATATCATGATCTTTGTCACGCTATATTAAGAGTAATAAATTTATCAGTCGAACTCAATGAGTGTTGTGATAACTTCTGTAATAATAAAGAACATCACATAGTCCTTGATAACTTATATTGTAAGATAATTAATTCGTTATCTCTGGCAGCAATTCATACACATACAGGTAAATGTAATAAAAAAGGAGGCTATGTGATAGGGTGGAATAAGCATGTTAAGGGTCCACATCGAGAGGCGCGGCTTAAATTCCGGGCATGGATGCTGGCTGGGCAGCCATCCAGCGGTCCACTGTTCGAAGAAATGTCAAAGGTTAGGAGACATTTCAAGGCCAAATTAAAGTGGTGTCAAAACAGACAGGAACAACTTAAAATGGACATCTTTGCCGATAATCATTTATCTAAGGATCTTAAAAAATTTTGAAAAAACACAAATAAAATGAATGTGAAGCCAAGCCTTCCGGTGAGCTTTGGGAGTATTAGTGGTCACGAAGACATTGCTGATGCATTCAGGTGTCACTTTTCTACGCTAGTTTTAATTGTATTTTTTAGTAAAATTTTTAATTTTTGCATATTTTCTAGTCAAAAAGCTAGACTCGCTTTGCATAATTCTGTGCTTATTCCAACGTTATATGGAAGCGAGAGTTGGGTATGTCAGAAAGAGCATGAAAGTAGGATAAATGCGGTCGAAATGAGAGCACTACGGAAAATCTGTGGTGTAACGCTCGCTGACCGCATTCGTAACAGTGAGATCCGAGAAAGAGTGGCATTCAAATTCAAATTCAAATTATTTTTATTTTGTAGGTAAGGCATCTTACACTTAAAACACGTCAATGTTACTTACCTAAATAAAGTTATCCATATACAAATAATTTCCTACATCACAAAATAAACTTAACAATATTTATAATTTAAACAGATTATATTATTGACTTATTGACATATTGACTACTCACTATGACTGATAACCTAGACTACGTATAATAAAATTATAACCATACAGTGGGTACATAAAAAAATAAAGCTACCAACTTTATATTTATGTACCCAATCCATAAAGTAACATGTATAAACATTGTTTCCCCAAAAATTAGGGAGAAATATGTAAATTACCAATGTCAACAAAAATCACAGGGTAAGAAAACAAATAACCTGTTAATGTTACAAGTTAATTAATTTATGTCAAAAACATAATGAATTAATGTCAATGTGTCACTTAATTGTAAATACATGTTTGCTATTTAAAGTAATTAAAATAATACAGAAACTTCAAATAAAATCCAATCATAAAATGTCAACAATAAAATAAAAAATAAAATATAAAAAAATTACAAGTATGTAGTCAAAAGATTGTAATAAA
>NJDC01065219.1:18807-29816 GCA_002245475.1 Calephelis virginiensis
AAGTTTTGGCGCCAACATGAAAGAAGATGATTTTGGTGTTCAGAATTTTAGTTTTATAATTTGTGTGAAAATAATCGTAATTCAAGGATGTGACGTACTATAAAACAAATTAACGGAGAAACATAATATGTAAACTTCAAGAAATTAAAACTAAAGACGTATTGAAGGACTCAAATAAGCTTTGTCTTAGTGAAGGAAATGACTTTTAAAAAGGGGAAGACAATATGTTAAGAAACTGAAGAAATGAATTTAAAATTTTAATATGAAAAAGAATTTATTATTACGGAAGACGTGGCAGCTTGGCCTAAAGGTCTTAGCCGGCCCCAGAAAGGGACAAATTAACTTAAAAAAAACTAATAAATAAAAAAAGTTTTTGCGCCATCGTGAATAAAGATGGTCGTATTTTTTTCATTATTTTGAATTTTGTGTTAATATTAAGTGAAATCAGTCAATTTTGGTGGCCTTTTGTACAATTTTGTTTAGTGAAAGTAAACAAATGAAATATTCATGAAGAAATTAGTGTATCGTGTATTTCCTCGCTACCACCGAATCTCACTAAATGAGCAACGAAATCACTGCTTAACTCAAGACCGTGACATGACTTTGTATACATATAGCATCGACCATACATCCCAATAGACGCCGCATATAAGGCAACACGGTTCAGTCAACACATAACTGTAATTGTTCTAATGTAGCTTATTACTTAAAAAGATATGAACAGTATCGACCAGGTTTGTGACCTGAAAACATTGTAGCGTTATTGTATAAAAAATAAAAAATAGATATAAAATGACTGTTTGTTCAATTAAATGGTAGGTACGGTGAAGACAGCCGTACTTCAAATTACCGAAAAGATGGTACAACTTTCCGTAGGTTAATTAAAAATAATAACATTTTTAATTATTTGATGTTTATCGGAGTTCATCATATACTGGTCGGTCATTGTTAGATGCGTGTTTATATCCCTTTCTTACACATTTGATTTTTAAGCCATCACTTTCGTTTGTATACAGCTAGTGATGAACTTATGTGCAAATCTATTTTATCTTTATTTTTATTTATTTATCCCGAATAGGACACCGATCTTATACCGGTATTGTATATACCTAGGTATTTATGTATTTTATCGATAAATTTAAGCACTGACAGAAACAATAAAAAACTTCTTACTCTGTATACTTTTGAGTTGGCCTCTGGATAGTTACTATTTTTCATGTGAGAAGTCAGCGAACAAGCACACGGCTCTCTTAATGGCAACAGGTAACCATGGCCTATAGACACCATTGATGTTACAGGTGCGTTGTCCTATGGTCGGAATGTAAGGCCTATTGTGCAAATCTACTGGCTTCCCTACCCTCCGAATCGGAATGTGACACTGTCATTATAGCGGCAGGAATGGGTAAGGCGGTGGATAACTAACCAGGGAAGTTACTGCACACCACTGTATCACCTGTGATCTTACTGACAATTACCTGTTTTTCCTGTGCTCGCCTCTTACGAGGTGCCTGGCAGAGGGGCAGGTGATCTATTTTAGTCAGTGGATCCGGACCAACACGATGGAAAACTAAACTTCTCAGGTAGAGGGCTCTTTTATGTCATTGAATAACTCATAAATAGTTGAGCCGATTTTATTGAACTCTTTATTACTTTAAAAATATTCGACTTATGTTCCTCCCCTACAAAACGCCAATTTAAGATGTAAGGACCTAGTATATTCAAGTACGGATATTACTCTCAACCGCAAAAATGTGTGACCTTGAGACGTTGAGTTGCATAGCTGCGATGTGACGTGCAATAACAAAATGTGATATAATCCGTTACAATGTCGTACTTCATAAAATAAAAGGCATGTCGATAAAATATATTGTTCGTATTAAATATGTCTCATCCCTAATCTTACATATCTGTTTATGAATATGACGTGTGGTCATTGCAAGGGCCAATAAGAAAGCAGTTCCTCGCTTCCCCGCACCTCAGCTATTTACCAGAATTGTTTCAAAGCAAAATTGTAAAGAATAGGCGTCTATTGGGATGTATGGTCGATGACATATAGTAACTAATGACTGTTAATAAGACTTAATTAACACGGAAGACATGGCAGTGTGGCCTAAAAGTAGACTTAGCCAGCCCCAGAAAGGGGCAAAAAAACTAACAAAAAATAAATTAATAAGAAAAACAACGAAATTTGGCGCTATCGTGAATGAAGATTTTTTCATAACTACTGATTTTTATGTAAAATTTGAGTAAAATTAGTTGATTTAGGTGGGAATTACTTTAATGTTGTTCAGATAAAGTGCACAAGTGAAATATTTATGAAGAAATTAGTGTATCGTGCATCGACCATACATCCCACTAGACACCTATTCTGTATAATTTTGCTTTGAAACAATTCTGGCAAATAGCTGAGGTGCGGGGAAGAGAGGAACTGCTTTCTTATTGGCCCTTGCAATGACAACACGTCATATTTATAAACAGATGTGTAATATTAGGGATGAGACATAATTAATACGAACAATATATTTTATCGATATGCCTTTTATTTTATGAAGTACGACCTTGTAATGGATTATATGGCATTTTTTTTATTGCACGTCACATCGCAGCTATGCAACTCAACGTCTCAAGGTCACAAATCTTTGCGGTTGAGAGTCATATCCGTACTTGAATATACTATTTCCTTACATCTGTAATTGGCGTTTTGTAGGGGAGAAACATAAGTCAAATATTTTTAATGTAATATATTTATTTAATCAAAGAATGAACCATTGTTTCCTATGCACAATTGCCATTTCATAGATAATTTATAGATCCCTCTTCTAAAAAACCATTCAAACGGGAATCAATAATTTTTTTAGACGTGGTTTGGACTGCCCCATCGAAGTTGAATTTTTCGAAAAAAATAGTAATCTGTTGGAGTAAGGTTCAGGTGGATGTTTTTTACATTCCAATTGATGGTCTTCTAATTGATAAGCCGTCTGTTGTGCAGTATGTGGTCTAGCATTGTCATGAAGCAGCAGTGGCGTAAAGTGTATCTATAAAACAATCTTTTGCAAAATGTGAAATTAAATACACTGTATTTGGAATTTGGAATTCGAAACCAAATTCTCTTGTCTGGTTTCTTTTAACCAAATTAGAATTTTTTACTTTATGATCTTGTGGATACCTGATTTAAAATACATACTTATCAAATTGAATTGTTTTAATTTATTCGAGTAATTTCCACCTGAACTAAAGAATATTGTTGAAATACTGTAAACAAATTAGTTTTAAAATTGTCCCCGCCCTTTAAAAGTTTTATGACATACTGACCCCAACATCGCCTATCGGAACCAGTCTTAAATTTATGTCACCCAGATAACCACCTAATGCACTTAAAAGAGTTCAATTAAATCGGCTCAACTATTTATGTGTTATTTAATGACAAATAACAACGCCCTCTTCCGCGTTTAGTTCAGAAGTTCGGTTTCCATCGTGTTGGTTCGGGTCCGCTGGCTAAAATAGATCACCTGCCCCTCTGCCAGGCACCTCGTAAGAGGTAAGCATAGGTAAAAGAGGTAATTGTCAACAAGAGCACTGGTGATAGAATGGTATGCAGCAACTTCCCTGGGTAGTTATCCACCGCCTTACCCATTCCTGCCGCTATAATGACAGTGTCACAGTCCGATTCGGAGGGTAGGGAAGCCAGTAGATTTGCACAATAGACCTAACATTCCGACCATAGGACAGCAACGCACCTGCAACGTCAATGGTGTCTATAGGTCATGATTATCTGTTACCATTAAGAGAGCCGTGTGCTTGTTCGCTGACTTCTCACATGAAAAAGAGTAACTATCCAGAGGCCAACTCAAAAGTACACAGAGTAAGAAGTTTTTTATTGTTTCTGTCAGTGCTTAAATTTATCGATAAAATACATAAATACCTACTACATACAATACCAGTACCAGACCGGTATCCTATTCAGGATAAATAAAAAAAAATATCGATAAAATAGATTTGCACATTAGTCCATCACTAGCTGTATGCAAAAGAAAGTGACAGCTTGAAAATCACATGTGTTAAAAAGGGATATAAACCCGCATCTAACAATGACTGACCAGTATATGATGAACTCCGATAAACATCAAATAATTTAAAATGTAATTATGAATGTTATTATTTTTAATTAACATACGGAAAGTTGTACCATCTTTTCGGTAATGTGAAGTGCGGCTTTTTTTACGGTCCAATTAATTGAACAAACAGTGATTTTATATCTATTTATTTTTTATTTTTTAAACAATAACGCGACAATGTTTACAGGTCACAAACCTGGTCGATACTGTTCATATCTTTTTAAGTTATAAGCTACATTAGAAAAATTACACTTATGTGTTGACAGAACCGTGTTACTTTATATGCGGTGTCTATTGGGATGTATGGTCGATGGTATCGTGTATTTCTTCGCTGAGGCCAAGTCTCACTAAATGAGCTTGAGTAACAATGCTACCGCTTTACTCAAGATCCTGACATGACTTTGACTTATGACCTCTGACTTACGACTTATGACCTGAAATGACATAAGACAGTAAAGAGGTTATATTCATACATAGAAGACGTGGCAGCATGGCCTAAAGGTCTTAACCGGCCCCAGAAAGGGGCAAAAGAACTTAAAAAAGAAATAACAATTGAGGTTTGGGGCCATCGTGAAAGAAGAGGGTCGTAATCTTTTCATAATTATTGAATTGCGTATCTATATTGAGTAAAATTAATTATTTAATTAGGTGACATATTGTAAAATTTTGTTCAGTGAAAGTGCACAAATGAAATTATCATTAAAAAAATTAGTATATCGTGTTTCCTCGTTGCCGCCAAATGTCAATAGATGAGATTGAGTAACGAAGCCACCGCTTTGCTCAAGTCCTAGCCGGTCGTCATAGCCGGTCCCAGAAATGAGCAAATTAACTAATAATAATAATAGAGAATTTTGGCGGCATCGTGAATGAAGATGGTGGTAATTTTTTTACAATTATTGAATTTAGCGTACTTAAATTATAAGTAAAATTAGTTAATTCAGGTGGGAATTTGTACAATTTTGTTCAGTGAAAGTGCACAAATGAAATAATCATGAAGAAATTAGTGTATCGTGTATTAATTCCTCGCTGCCGCCAAATCTCACAAAATGAGCTTGAGTAAAGTGGCCACCGATTTATTTAATACTCTGACACGACATTTTATTACTACTAATGACTTTGATAAATGATTTTCTATAAAAAGAAATGAAAACATATAACAAAGAAAAGGTTTACTTATACGGAAAACATGGTTGTATGGACTCAAATCCTTTTCCTTTCCCCGACAGGGATAAAAAAAAACAATAACATCTGAGGTTGGCGGGAACGGTCGGAGGGGGAAGACGCGCTTTTCGAGGGTTCCCTCCAATCTTTAAGCTAAAAATGTGTAATATAATGTAAAAATGTATAATTTGTAAATTAATTAAAGTGTAAATATTATTTAGTTGTGTGTAAATGTGATTTAGTAAATAAACTATACTAGTGAAAGACTATTGTAGAGTTTTATCACTCCAGAAGAGGCAGAGGCCTGAACAAGAAAGAAATTTGAAGATGAAACTAGAAAAAGACATGAAATATTAAGATATGGGTTTATTACATAATGTAAGACTAGTATAAAATATAGAGGTAAAAAAAAAGAATATATAAAATAATTTTTGCATTGTCGTAGAAGTTTTGGCGCCAACATGAAAGAAGATGATTTTGGTGTTCAGAATTTTAGTTTTATAATTTGTGCGAAAATAATCGTAATTCAAGGATGTGACGTACTATAAAACAAATTAACGGAGAAACATAATATGAAAACTTCAAGAAATTAAAACTAAAGACGTATTAAAGGACTCAAATAAGCTTTGTCGTAGTGAAGGAAATAACTTTTAAAAAGGGGAAGACAATATGTTAAGAAACTGAAGAAATGAATTTAAAATTTTAATATGAAAAAGAATTTATTATTACGGAAGACGTGGCAGCATGGCCTAAAGGTCTTAGCCGGCCCCAGAAAGGGGAAAATTAACTTAAAAAAAACAATAACATCTATTTCCCGCCAATTTGAACTGATGACAGTGACTTTGTTTTGTTGTTTCCATCAAACTTGAAATCTTCTTGATTCTTGAGAAAAATACTTGCTAATGGAATTATAGCTAAATATTGAGATACTTTAAATTCGCTGTGTTCTGTGTGAATAAATAATAAATATTTCATGTCTTAAATATGGCTCGTACAAAAGCTTCTGTCGGTGCAAAAGGTTTGTTTCTATCAATTCGAAAAGTATTATTTTCTACTAATAGATTGTGTTTTTAAAGTAAAAACACGTATTTGAAGCTGTTTTAAACTTTGTTTTGCATTGACTTCATTGTATTATTTTCAGTGTCCTCCGGCAAAAGCAGTAAAGCCAGATGTAGTGTTGCACCACCTAGTAATTCCTCGTCTTCAGGTAAGTGTATATTTTTTCTATTTAAATATTTCTGCGTAGTTATACTATCGTCATATTTAAATATAATTTAAAAACAAGTTAAATTTAGCAGAAATATTTTTTCGTTTGACTTGTTTTAACAGCTGAAACTCACACTGACTAACAAAAAAGTTTCTTAACATGTTACCTCAGAAGCGGTTGGCAGAGGTACAACCATTTTATGATATATTTTCTAAATTTATATATGTATATGCAAGTATATGTTAAAAATTTAGGTTAAATTTAGTTTTTTTTTCTAATTTGATTTGTTTCAACAATTGAAAATAAGATGATAAAAATTCACACTGGCTTTAAAAAAAGTTCACTAGCTTTTCCACCTGTGTTGGTACCAGCTCTTGCAGAACTAGACCATCAGCGTAAAAGGCGAACAAAGGTTTACTGTTACTTATACCGATATCTAAATAGGTGGTAGAGTTCTTACAGCAACTCTCCTGGATTGTACCACTGCCTTACCTAGTCCTGCCACCATATGGCCAGTGCTTGCCGCTGACGTGTTCTTTATTTACTTTTGTCGTGCCTTTTAGGCCGTGAGGCCTAAAGTCACGACAGTCCGGCCTCAGGCAGTCACCATTACCAACTTTGGTGTCTCTAGGTGGAGTTACGTATCATCAGGAAATCCATCTGCTTGTTTGCCTTGCAATATAACAAACATTAAAAAATGTGTCTTCCCCTAGAAGAATAAATATTTTAGCCCTGACCTTGAAGATATTCACAGAGCCACAACCAGGGCTCCCATTATTAGCCAAAGCTACTTCATAGTCCTACAATGTGATAGAAGGCAAACTTATCACCAACTGGGCATTTATTTATACCGGTGCAATGTTTTTATTAAAAAACTAGCTTCCGCATGTCGGTCCTCGCATGATAAAACTGAAAAATTAGGAGTTTTATTTTTTTTCTACATATTTTTCCTGGATAAATAGTATCCCATTTTATACCCAGGATAATAAGGTAAAATTATACCAAGTTTCATCGAAATCAAACCGTTAGTTTTCACTTGATGCCTGAACATATAGACTGACAGACAGACAAAATTTTTTTAATCACATATTTGGGTTTGGTATCGATCCAGTAACAACCCCTGCTATTTATTTTTTCAATATTTTCAATGTACAGAATTGACCCTTCTACAGATTTATTATATGTATATGGATGCTGACCTTGTAATAAATCAATGTTTTATTTTGATATTTTAATTAAATCAAACAAGCATGGTCCTGTCGATGTGGTCTAAAGAACGAAGTTTGGTAGAATATAAAACTTTTGATCTCTTAGGTGGCAGTGATAAGTCTTCAAGAAGTTACTCAGGTGGTAATCCAGTATGTCCTCGGGAGATACCAAAATGGCAGAAATCTATCGCTACATTTTTTACAAAAACCAAAGAAGATTGTAATGGAAACGAAGTAAATGTTGGTAAGTTATTAGTACCAATCTACTTGTTCTTTTAAAAGCAGATGTCAACTAAGGATTATTTTAAAATACAGTACAAACATTTGTTTCCTCTATGAAATGCCTCATTTTATTCATTACCTATAATTTTTTTTTACTATAATCCAATAATCTGAACATTCCAATAATCCGTCACCCTCTGGTTTTTAATAGTGTCGGATTAGTGAGATAATACTGTATTAATATTTTATTTTTAAGCGATAATTTTAATGTCTGCCAAAAAGCCAATACATATTTTTATATCTTAAATACATAACTTCACCCATATCTTTTTACATGAGCTTTGTATTGAGTATCAGACCAAGATATTTAGCTGTGTTGAAGTACAGCACTCTGTGTTTGTTAATAAAATTACCTGTATGTAATAAAATCAGTGAGATCATTTTATTTTAATTTATACATAACTACATCAGAGGGGAAATGAACTCGCATTTTTTTTTAATGACTAACTTGTTGCTAATCTTAGGATTTTTTACAACTTCACCGAACTTTGGAACTCTCATACATTTCTATGGAGTCAAGACCTCTGAATATGTCAATTAAATCTAGGAAGTTTTAGGTTATACATACATTAGGTTAGGTATATATATCTAGTTTCATTAATATCAGTTTGTTTCCAAAACAAACTTGTAATTACAGTTTTTAACATTCTTTTTAGCTACAAGCTCGAAATCAAAACCAAGACGTAATGTCATTGAATCTGATGATGATGATGAAGAAGAAGAAGACACACCAAAGAACAAGGAACTCGATGAAACAATAGAATTGGAACCGTTGACCGGAGAAAACAGTCATAAAATAGATGAATATTACACTAAACATAAAGAAACAAAAGATGCTGATGGCAGAGATAAGAAAGGTAAAGGCAAAGGAAAGAAAAGTAATAAAGAAAATATGGATAGCAATGTAAGAAGAAATTCAAAACGTGATCTGGATGACTCAGACGAAAATGAGGAATCTAGGAAAAAAATTAAGACTTAATTTAGTTACAAAAAACAAAGGCAAGGAATTTTAAGCATTTGTTTTTATCATTCCTTATGTCTATAAATTGACATTTTATTTACAAATCTGATAAATCTGTAAAAAAATAAATATAAAATTTTATTGTTACATAATTTTAATATAGTGTTATCCCTAAACAAAAAATTAAACTTATCTCTAAATAACCAACTTATATTGTTTGTGTTATGGGTATTAGCGACTGATTACTACATAGAAATACTTATATGGATACTGAAACAAATTTAATAAACAGCCAGGACCTGAAGATACATACTTCGATGTTGATTGCATAAATATGTCAGGAATAGGCACTGGAATGAATAATGATAAATCATTTATTGACATTATTTATTCATCATTAGTCAGTCCATTTTAATGATTGGAGGACTTAGGTGTTACCCTGCTATTATACAAACACTGAAATGTAGACTATTATACCTGTATATATTTTGAGCTGTTAGTGTTTAAATGTCATGTCATGCATACACAACTAACTTACCGATTGTCCTCTTAACTGTAATAAAAAAATTTGGGTACCTATTTCTTAGAATATATTAAATTTATACCAAATGCAGTTTGTTTAAATGTCAGCAGACCAATAAAAAAGGAGACAATGTCACAATGAGACAACAAATGGTATGCATGTATATGATAACAAAGTCCAAATGTATCTTGGATTGCCACATTATTTTAAATTTAAATGTCACATTAATAATGTTAAATATCTCATTTTTTTATAATGTAGCAAACAAACAACACTATATTTTTGATAAAGCCGTTTTGTTTCGTTCCTATTTTCCTATTGACATAACACAGCTTGCCTCGTTTTGTTCCAGGTCTCTTTTGTAAAATAGACCTTGTACCTTCACTTAAAATATTTTTTTTATTTCAATATTAGAACCTACTGAACTAACAATCTAATCACGTTCATTTGATAAATTTGCAAATGTTTGGCTTTTAAAAGGGAATATTTCCTAATTTCTGGGAAATGTATTGTCAGATATTCTCATAACACTGTTGAAAAGGCTAGTAATTTTGTGTTCCAAGTTGAATATTTTTTGTTCTTCTATTCAAATTATTATTTGGTAATTTATTGTTATGGAAAGTGTTTCTAAAAGATCTGAAAACCCATTTTTTTACTTTTTTCTAAGATGCACGGCAGCTTACCTTTTAAACAATTTTTTTAGTAAATGTAACATCATAATGTTGTCACTAACTTGCGATTGAGTAATGGGGTGCATCATGCAGTGTTCATATTGACATATTGTCTTCATAAGACTTTCTTCGCTTTTGCTAGTGCATTGCCCTATCTATACTTTTTTTTATTAGTCTTAACATGTCGGATTTATAATGTTTTTTTTTTCTCTTTATTGCTATGCTACTTTCTTACAATGTGTTAAACTTTTATATTGACAAAAGTTTGGCAGTTGAATAAAACAGGAGTAACCGAATTTTATATAAGTTTCTTGTTTCTATTGATTACAGTGTTTTTTGCTAAGAGACATGTCATAAATTTAATTGTAGTTATGTAGTATTCAAAATGTTCTTCAAACTAAGAAGCCAGTATAAAAACATACCAACCAAAAGATACAATTGATTTTGATTTACTGTTTGTTATCGTGAATACTTCGTTCTACCCTAAAGGATAGCGCTCATTTGGATGGGCCGGCACGGGGCGCATCGCAGCGCAATAGTCCGCCTAGATCGCTTGCATCGGCATATTGTATGGAGCAACGCCTACTTTGCCGGATTTTTCCGCGTGGCATTCCGCGCGCAATCCCCGTTGCGGCATACAGTGACTAAAGATCACGATATCGCTACGAAGGATAGACCACTAATGGTATTTTAAAGCTAAAGTTTGGTATGACAACTACTAGTCGCGCCACTTTCCATACTAGACCATTTTAACGTCGAGACGCCTCTATTTTGTTACTTCCTTTGTCGCTGAATAACAGAAATCCGACGATGCGAAGCGACCTGGCCCGCACTGGCCCGCCTCACTTTGCAATTCGATGCGCCTCGGTCCGACACGCTCC
>NJDC01065219.1:63489-76832 GCA_002245475.1 Calephelis virginiensis
TTCGCTTATGTTGGCTACTTCTTCATTAATATTTTTTTTATATGCTGGTTACGTTATTTGATTATCCTTTTTTGAAAAGGTAGTTAATAATTAATTATTAAAATAAAAAAATATTCATTAGGAATCATAACTCAAAACTACTTGACACGTTTGCGACGTGGTACCTAACGAAATAGTTGGGAGTCAGTTTTGAAGTTTTACTGCACTTCGTTACTTTGTGTCCATTTTCTTTTTATCTTAAGACAAAAATTAGAAACTAACCTTAGTTAGGTTAGGTGAAAATAAGTTTTGCCTTGTCAAACTTCGTTCACCTCCACCCTCCTCTTTTTTTAGAGTCGGCTAAAAACTATCGTTTGGAAAGTGAGCATTCTATATTAATACTATCGTCTATCACTTTGTGACAATGACGTAGTTCGATTTTGTGCGTAGCAAGTAACGTAGGCGGTTAATCGTAGCCATATCGTAGCACACGTCTCCCAGCCACGCGTAGCAACGTAGCACTTATCAGCATTAATTCATTTCAGCGTTGATCCCGAAAAAGGTTTATCGAAGGTTAGTAAAGAACTGTCATCCCGAAGGAGGTTGAAAAAGGTTTACCGAAACCTTTTGGACATCTAGTATGAATATTAATCAAATGAAAGTTAAAAAAATGTAAGGTAATTTCCCCCATGTTGGTCCAGGCTTATTTCCAGAATAGATCATCTCCCTTCCTGCCAGGCAGCTCGTAAATGGCAAACATAATCATGCCGCCGCTAATAACTGCCGCGACATCTGACTAGATAGAGTTTCTCAGCGACTCATCTGGATTGGTACCACCGCCTTGCCTATTCCGGCCACCATAACGTCAGCGCTTGCTGACGTTATTGTCTGTTTGTTTGCCTTCCAATATCGTAAAAAAAAACATTTCTTCAGATATAATAACAAATTAAATAGTTATATAGTGTTAAGTGTTAGTTTTACTTCATGTTTCAATATAAAATTCATGTGACTAGAGCAAAGTTTTGACAATGGCGGTAAATCTACTGTGCGCCATATAAACTTAACTTAGGTGTCTGCTGTCTTTTAGACAAAAAGAAAAGATGGGATATTTCTGGCAATTGAAGTTAGAACGGACACATCATCCTGTGACGTTTTTAATCAACACTGTCATAGGAATATATTAAAAAGTGTAGAAACGTCATATACAAACTAATCTGACATCGCTAAACATGTTTTGTCTCTTTCTGATACTATATTTGAAAGAAGATAGCGATAATTTAAAATTAGTTTCGTAAGTACGCTGCAAAATCCGCATTAACATCTAAATCCAAGGATAAAAATGAGGATCCTCCACAAATTATCCAAATCCCGTTTATTTGTTTCATAATCACCTTAATACTTCACACAAATTAAGACTGGAATGGTTGAAAACAGGATAAATCGCTGGCCAGTAAAACGTAGAGCCAATAAATAAGAAGTATTACGGTACTAAAGTGGGGGTTGGTAATAAAGATACTTAAACACGGTGATATAAATTTAAAGTCCTTGTTTAACTGATATGCAAAAACAAAAGTTTCTTTTTTCTATATTCTTTATACTTTATAGCAAGTTTTTTTATCCTGTTGTAAATGGCAAAGGCAAGCAAACAAACACTATCTGCCTTATTCATAAAAAGTAGTTAAATAACCTCCTTAACATTGCTTAACTAATTATTTGATTAAGCCTTAAACATTGTTTAAAAATTTGTTATTCATAAAGTACAATATGACAGTGCTTAGTTAAATACTTTAACTTGGTAGATTTTGGTAGAAATGTAGCTATCTGCGTATTAATTTTGCTAAAAGTGAATAAAACAATTGTCAACATCGCTGTTTCTGAAAATGGTGTCTGACAACTAGAACTATCTACCTGCTAAAGTGCTGGGCACTGACTGGTCCTGGGCTATGTAACTTGTTGGCGTTTTCTAAACAATGTGATGTCAAAGCGTACTTCAATGAAATGAAATTTATTAGAAGAAACAAAAATTGATGAAACATAGTTACAAAACATTTGGACACTGCGTTTCAAAAATAACATCTGTTGGTCTATTTTAAAAGTATTTTCGTTGAGGCACAAGAAAAATTGTTAACTTTTTTTTACAATATAATTTTTTTCTTTGAAGTTTTTTGAGGTGCCAATGTCGCGGTACCAAGATCGTGGAGTCGGCTAGTTGATAATTAATAAAAAAACCGAACAATATATGTGTGAAATCGCAAACCATCTATTTAATTTGGTGACTTTCGAAAAAAATATTCTCGAATACTTATTATATTATTTTCTATTTATTTCTTTGTTTGTTGTTTACATTTTCGATTAATTTTGCAGGACTGAGTTTTACGGCCAAAATTAATAACTTATCTAAAATAAAAGATACGGCTTTCTAGATCAGTTACTAGGAAACCACTGTTATTTTTCAATAATTAACAAAAATATCTTAGCAACGAAACTCTATTAGGTCTATCCATCGACCACACATCCCATTAGACGCCTATTCGTTATAATTTTGCGTCAAAACAATTCTGGCAAATAGCTGAGGTGCGGGGAAGTGAGGAACTGCTTTCTTATTGTCCCTTGCATTGACAACACGTCATATTTAGAAACAGATATGTAAGATTAGGGATGAGACATATTTAATACGAACAACATATTTTATCGATATGCCTTTTATTTTGTGAAGTACGACATTGTAACGGATTATATCGCATTTTGTTATTTTACGTCACATCGCAGCTATGCAACTCAACGTCTCAAGGTCACAAATCTTTGCGGTTGAGAGTCATATCCGTACTTGAATATATTAGGTAGGTAGGTTTGTAGGGGAGGAACATAAGTCGAATATTTTAATGTAATATATTTATTGAATCAAAGTATTAACCATTGTTTCCTATGCACATTTGCTATCTCAGGTAATTCATTGATCCCTCTACTAAAAAACCATTCCAACGGGAATCAATCAAATCTTTGGACGTGGTTTGGACTACCCCATCGAAAAAGATTTTTTTCTTTTGCTAAACCTTATCCAAATTTTGAAAAAAAGTAATCTGTTGGAGTTAAGTTCGAGTGGATGTTTTTTACAATCCAATTGATGCTCTTCTACTTGAGAAGCCGTCGATTGTGCAGTATGTAATCTATCATTGTAATGAAGCAGCAGCGGCGTAAAGTGTTTAAAGATATCTTCTAAAAGTATTGAGATTTAATACACTGTATTTGGACTTTGGCATTCGGAAACCGATTCTCTCGTCAGATTTCTTTAAACCAAATTAGATTTTTTTATTTTATGATCTTGAAGATACCTGATATAAATTACATACTTATCAAATTGAATTGTTTTTATTCATTCGAGTAATTCCAACCTGAACTACAGAATATCGCCGAAATACTGTAATCAAATTAGTTTTAAAATTGTCTCAGTCCTTTAACATTTTTATGACTTACGAACCCCAACATCGCCTATAGGAACCAGTTTTGAATTTATATCACCCAGATAACCACCTAATGCACTTGAAAGAGGTCAATAAAATTGGCTAAACTATAAAATTTATAGTGGAGCCCATTTTACTCATAAGTTTATGAGTTATTCAATGACATAATATAACAGCGTCCTTTACCGCGTTTAGTTCAGAAGTTCAGTTTTCCATCGTGTTGGTCCGGGTCTGCTGACTAAAATAGATCACCTGTCCCTCTGCCAGGCACCTCGTAAGAGGCGAGCACAGGTAAAACAAGATCACTGGTGATAGAGTGGTGTGCAGCAACTTCCCTGGGTAGTTATCCACCGCTTTATTCATTCCTGTCGCTATAATGATAGTATCACATTCCGGGTAGGAAAGCCAGTAGATTTCCACAACAGGCCTTACATTCCGACCATAGGACAGCAACGCACCTGTACCATCAATAGTGTCTATAGGCCGTGATTATCTGTTAACATTAAGAGAGCCGTGTGCTTGTTCGCTGACTTCTCACATAAAAAAGAGTAACTATCCAGAGGCCAACTCAAAAGTACACAGAGTAAGAAGTTTTTTATTTTTTTTGTCAGTGCTCAAATTTATCGATAAAATACATAAATACCTACATACAAAGCCGATGCAAGACCGGATAAATAAATAAAAAATATCGATAAAATAGATTTGCACATTAGTCCATCACTAGCTGTATGCAAACGAAAGTGATAGCATGAAAATCACATGTGTAAGAAAGGGATATAAACACGCATCTAACAATGCCTGACCAGAATATGATGAACTCCGATAAACATCAAATAATTTAAAATGTAATTATGAATGTTATTATTTTTAATTAACCTACGGAAAGTTGTACCATCTTTTCAGTAATTTGAAGTGCGGCCATCTTTACCGTACCATTGAATTGAACAAACATTCATTTTATGTCTATTTTTTTATTTTTAAAAAAATAACGCTACAATGCTTACAGGTCACATACCTGGTCGATACTGTTCATATTTTTTTTACTAATAAGCTACATTAGAACAATTACACTTATGTGTTGACAGAACCGTGTTGCCTTATATGCGGCGTCTATTGGGATGTGTGGTCGATGGGTCTATCTCTATCCCTAGATATATTATTAATATTTGGCCTTAAGTAAATATGTTTGAGGAATCAGAAGGGTTACTCTTGAATCTCGATTTGATTCAAATTGCAAATCGGAATTAGATATATCATTTCAGGTAGACCTGAATACAATACTAGCGAATAAATAACATGTATTTAATAATAAACAATAAATCATTTCGTTGAATTTTTTGGACTAGGTAATTATGAATGATCCGCTGGTACCGTATTCAAGAGTAAGTCAAATGAGGTATCCGATGCCAATTTCCAACCTAGATGCAAGAGTAACCAACCCTATAGGCTTCGGATTTTCAAAACACATAAGTGCATTGTTACAAAAAGACTGGCAACTCTGAATGTGAAAGTTTGTGAGTATGTATGTATGGATGCTTGTTACTCTTTCACGCTCGAATGGCTGAACAGGTTTGCCTGAAATTTGGAGCACAGATAGATTGTAGCCCGTATTAATATATAAGCTACTTTTAATCCCGATTGCACAACGGGTTCCTATGAAAACGCGGGCGAAGCCGCGGGCATGAGCTGGTTAGTTATGAAATTTTTTTTTTGTCCAAACTATGATTCGGTGCTTTTGTGTGATATTGAGGTAACGTAATATTACAAGGAGATGCAAATATGTAGTGGGATTGAAAGTATTGGTTCGTTCGGTCATGTGAAAATAATGACAGATGAAAGATTGGCAAAGCAGGGATGTGTGGTCGATGCAAAGCAGATATAAAATGCTTATATGGATGGAAATAGGTACCCAGGGTGACCTAGTTTACGCATGTGGAACATTCCATGATCAAATAGCTCGGGTATTATCTGAGGGTAATTTCAAGAGTCTCCGAAACCAGCATGTTAAGCGGATAATAACAAATTAACAAACAATGGTTTGTTATACGTTTAATAATTGAATTTAATTCGACGACTTGAATACAAAGTATCTTCATGCCCATATCCGCGAAGAGGTAGCAGCGGCGCAACCACGGCACCCACGACTAGCCGAAGACACTAAGTCCCATAATGTGATTGGTTGCAAGTCTATCGCCAACCGGTCACATATCTAATTCCGAGCAACGTTTTTTTATTAGATAACTGGAAAAACCCAATTGTCTTTTTGTTGCCCGAACAGGGAATTGAAATTGGGACCTCATGAAGTCAAATCCAGCAACTGAACCGCTGGACCGAAGAGGCTGTTTCTAGACGTCATGGTACGAAAAGTCGATGTAATATCAAGAAATTCCTGTTTTAAGGGTTTCTCGTAAACTCTCTGTTTCAAATCGAAATTTTTACTTAGAAAATAGCGTCAGTAATAATAGAATCTTTAGGAAAATGTATCTTCACGCCCATATCCCTGAACAGGTAGGCAGAGGCACAACCACGGCTAGCCGAACACTAAGTCCCACAATGTGATAGGTAGATAGCCTATCGCCAACCGGGCACGTATCCAATCCCCGGCAGCATAGTTTTTATTAGAATGTATAATATTTTCTAATTTTTTTCTTGCCCGACCCGGGATCGAACCCGGAACCTCAAGAAGACGAGTCCGAATCCGGACCGATAGACCACAGAGGCGGCAATTGTATTTGTTGGAAATTGATTAGCGGTTTAAAAAGGTGGATGAATTTACGAGCTCCTGTCAATATTCTATATACAGAATAGATCGGTCTTCGTGTTCATAACAAATTACGTTATCGTGATCTGGCTAAAACTAAACTTCCTGCCAAAGTCAAACTGGAAACTTCGAGATTATCCAATCTTTGTTGTTTGAGCTCGTCTAACATAAATCTAGCTGGTATCAAGTTCTAGTAAAATAAGATGTTTAATTTCATAAATTTAATTAACTGACTTTGAAAAATGGAGGAGGTTATATGTATATGTATCTGCTATACATTTTTAAGTATATTTATTGATTTCTATCTCATTTCTGAACCAAATTTAAAACTGTTTTTTTATTTGAAAGAGCGTACTTCTGAAGTTGTCCCACTGCCACTAAGACTAGATCTGATTTTTTTTCGAGAGACACCAAAATTGGTAATGGCCTCGAACAAAAGTAAGTTTACAGGTTACCTTATCCTCCCAACTAAAATGCAGCAATGGCAAGCACTGACGTCACACTAAATAGGCAAAGCGGTGATACCAATTCGAGTGAATCGCTACTAAACTCTACTAAGTCAGATGTCACGGTGCTAGTGACGGTAAGATTGCGTTAGTCATTTACGAGATCCGGACCAACATGGGATCATGGCATCTCAAAAATCGAGAAAAATATTTAATTATTGTGTACGTCGATAAATTACATAATGAAATAGAAGTCGATTTTTTGCAGTGTTAGGTATTGCGAATTCTTATAAAATTATTAATTTAATTAGTGTAGGTACATTATGAAACAAATTATGAAACACCAGTTTATTTGTAATATATACTTTAAACCTAACGCAAAAAGGAAAGATTTCTTCGACATTTTTTTTTATTTTGATTACTAACAAAAATCTTAAATGTCATACGAATATGTTAAATAAAACAGTTAAGAGCCCCTCATAAAATAATTTTAAAACAGACTGAAAGGCTACTGTAAAACCTATTGTTTGTGATAGGTACATACTAATTTTGGTAAAGGATTTTTATAAAATGTGAGAGTTAATACGTTTCTGTATGTTTGGCAACATTAGCAGCGTCCTGTTTTGTCCGCAGATTAAGCTGGAGTGGCGCGCAAAGAGTATATAAATACTACGTAATAAGAGGCAGGACTTCCATAGATACATAGCAAACCCGAATTTGTAAAAAGTTTATATGAAAAATTATAACCTGTATAATTTAAAAGTAAGTCTAAAGGTATTCAAATATAAGGCAACTAGTGTCATATGATTTGGGCAAATAAAAAACATAGCAAACTTATTTTTTTTTATTTTTTGACATGAAAGTTGCGCCAAACTGGTGGCGCGCACCAGCGCGCAGTATAGATTTTTTTAAGTTATTTTGCCCTTTCTGGGACCGGCTAAGACGTTTAGGCCACACTGCCATCTTCTGTATTAATAAATTCCTTTTAACATAGTCATAAGTCGTTATACAAAGTCGTGTCGAATCTTGGGTAAAGCGGTGGCCTCCCTACTCAAGCTCATTTTGTGAGATTTGGCAGTAATGAGGAAATAAACGATACACTAATTTCTTCATAATTATTTTACTTGTACACTTTAACCGAACAAAATTGAACTAATTAACGCCTAAATTAACCAATTTTACTCATAATTAAAACGAAGTTCATTAATAACGACCTACGAGAACTACGACCATCTTCTTTCACGATGGCGCCAAAACTCCGCGCACTCTAGATTTCAATTTTTGAAAATAAAGACGTGTGGCATTCGGACACTGCCGCGTTAAAGCTAATGCCGAAGAGTGTAATAATATACATATACAGGACGCTATTACATAAGTAGGCATGAGCTACCAGATTTAGGGGCGAAGAGGGGGATTACACATGCGCAGTAACGCTGATACAACCAATGCCACCTAGAGACGAGTTGCTGAACTAAAGAGACAAGCGTGATCAAAAAGTCATTAAAAGTTTTGCTATTCATCGATAGATGGCAAAATTAAAATGTATCACCGCTGTGCCGGTCGGAGTAGGTTTGATAGGTTATTTTAGTTACGGTATTTCTGGATTCGTTCTCCACGCTCAAGGCCGGCGATAGAAGTTATGAAATCGCTTAAAAAATACGCACTTACACACAGAAAAGTCTCTACGAACTATATTAATCAATATAAGTATTGTGCGCTTCATTTCAATTAAGACGATCTCTATTAGTTATAAACTAAAGTCGTTGGTTATATTCTGACAAGTTTTGAAGAAACAAATTATCACCTTATTCTTATTATTATCTTAATAAAATATTGATTCTTTAACATTATGAGAACAGAAAGTGTTCTCCTTTGAGAGCAAATCCGATGATTATTTCGTAGTTGCTCTAGCAAATAAAATTTTCAGTTCAATGAGAGGTTATTTCATTACAAATTTTGAATGTTGAATAAAAAGTGGACTAGTAGAAAATGCTGAATGCATTAAGCTCACCTTTTGTATAATATATACTGTTAATATACATATATACATACATATCTTCACGCCAATTGGCAATTGGCAGAGACTAAAGAGTATCAAGTGCCAAACTTCATGATCCTGACAGACCTCTCTGGCTAACATTCGTTACAATGTGATGAAACACCTTTTTATACAAACACGCCGGTTTCGGAGACTTTTGACACCACCGTCGGCTAACATCCGAACGATCTGATCGTAGAATGTCAACTTTAGTCTCCCCGGATACCTACGTCCAACCACATTTGCATTGTAGATCTGCTGTTAATATGGTGTACAAAAAGTTTAAATAAATAACATAAGGTGTTTATGAAAAAGCCAATATTTAAAAGATACTTACGAAATGTTAAGAGAGAGTCAGGATGGCTTAAAATTCTTTTATCAGTGATACTAATACCTACTTATTTTTTATGTTTTTATAAAAAGCATATAATAACTTTTACATCACAATACTTTGCAATTGATATTATTTGTTCAGAACAAACGGAAAGACAATCTCCAAACTTTATTAAAAGTTTCAATAAAGCCAAGTCAAAATAAGCTGTATTAGGTTTTGTGAAATGGAAAAGTTTCTTTTATTTAACTAGTTATTATTTTGTCGCTTATTGTTTCAAGGTTTCAAGCTTGTAAGTTGTTTTAGAAAAGTCGAATAAGATAGTTACTGAAAATGTATTACATATACTAAATGGAATCATAAAAAATGTCTGTCTATAAAACTATTTTATTTTGGAAAAATAAATTTGGAATGTTGAAATTTTTGTGCTGATGACTTTTTTTGCGCATCATAAAAATATTTTAGTACACAATACAGATACAGTTTGCTACAAAGGATATACATTTAATATTCGAACAATACTCTGTGGTCTAGCGGTTCAGGCGTTGGACTTGACTACATGAGGTCCCGGGTCGGGCAACAAAAAGAAAATTTGGGTTTGCCAATTTTCTAATAAAAAAAATGTTGCTCGGGATTGTAAATGTGTCCGGTTGGCGATAGGCCTATGTGGGTCTTAGTGTCTTCGGCTAGTCGTAGGTGCCCTGGTTGTGTCTCTGCCTACCACCTTGGGGGTATGGACGTAAAGATACTTACTTATTTACTAAATATAAAATGGATTTAAAAGGTAATTTTCAAATTATTTTCCGAAAATTCGTTAAGTATTTATTGCAAAGATTCGTCAGATGATATCTCGTCTTAACTTTGATTATTGAATTAGAATAAACTTATTTTTTTTTTCATAAGAAACATTCATCACACAACAAATACAGAATTAACGAAATCTAAACAAGGGACAAAAAGGTTCAATTTTTATCTCTGGTCTAGCTGACCTGACAGATGTCCTGCTTTGATTAAAACAAATTTAGGTACACTATTTACGAACGATTTCCTAATTAACAAAACGAAAATGAATTCTCCGGTGCTGGATATATTTGGGGGTTAGGGTTGGATATATAGCTTCCGGTAAGTCCAATCCATTCATTGCACACTGTTTTTTCTGTTTTGTCACGCCGAAATACGTATACATTTTTTTGGCGGATAATTGTATATTAAATCATTTTATTTGGATTACAGATAACAGATAAAAAGTAATGCAATGAAAACAATAACTATCATTTAAAAGTTGCTATAAATAAAATAGATTGTTTTAAAACATATGCCATGTGTATACAAACACGAACTTGAAAACATTAAACACAATTTATCTTCTCCTCTTTTTTCCCATTAATGGAAAGTTTTTAATCCCGCAGCCATTTTATTTTACGTATGTAATAATTTATTTTCAATTTAATAAAATTTAACTTACACGAGAAACACAGTAAACTTTACTAAACATCATATTTTTTCCGAACTGATATTAAACAATGGTTTGAAAGAATACGTCGTTCTTTCGAAAAGTTAATCTTCACGCCCATTTCTTCTAATAATTAGGCAGAGGAACAACCAGCGGGGCTATTTCATATCTTTTTAGTGATGATCACTGGGTAAAGTGTACATCAAATAGCTGTCAAATGACGTGATTTGCTATCTCCTGTGACCAAGAGAAATACAAATGAGATAGCAAATACAAACACGTCATTTGACAGCTATGTGATGTACGCTTTAACCAGTGATCATCACTAAAAAGATACTGAATAGCCACACTGGGCACACACAATTAGCCGAAGACACTAAGTCCCACAATGTGATAGGTAGCAAGCCAATCGCCAACCGGGCTCATATCATATTGTTTGTAATGTTTAATGACTCCAAAAATTGAAGATGTTTTCATTTCGACTGTATGTTTTTTGTATCTTGTTAAAACCCAACCGATTTTAATGATTTTGTTATCATGTTTCTTTTTTAGAAGTGTTAGTCGTGATTCCGAGGTGGTCCGATGTTAATTTTATCATGGTCTAACTAATTTTTGATTTATACTTAATAATGAATTAATTTTGCCGCAAATATTATACATTCAGTACTACCGACTTATCTATATAGTATAAGTCGTCACGAGTACGTCATTTAGTGTATCTGATAAGAATTTTACGTATAAAATAAACATATTGGAGTTAATTTTGTGGCGCACTCACTAAACTAATTTTAATTTATCGCTATCTTCTTTCAACAAAAGTAGCAGAAAGAGGCAAAACACTTCTAGTGCTATCGGATTAGCTGGCCACGACGTTTCCACAGACGTTTAATCTAGCATTCGCAAAACGTTAATTAAAAACATCACAATTTGACATGTTCAGACTAACCTGACATATTTAAAATGTTCTGTCTCTTTTCTTTTTGTTTTATTTTAAACAGATAGCATCTAAATTAAGTTTAGTTTGTGAACAGTAAAATCAGCACTAATAACAACAAAATAATAAAAAGACGTAGTAGTTGGAATTTCATTTTCAGTGCTCACAATTCAGAGACTGACAGCGGAATGAGATTTCACGAAATGGTATATCGGTCTAGTTTAGATTTTGATTTCTGGACATAGTTGGAGGCATTTATACTCTATATCGCATTTACAACTGCAATTACCAGTACAAATTATAAGCGTACATTGGTAACCATGGACATTATGTGGTCTCAGTAACAATAAATCTTAATTATATTCTACAACATTTAATATATTTATAATTTATTGTTAAAATATCCTTTAGTTTCATAGGACCGTCACATTGGTCGATGGGCTAGCGTTCATGCATAATTTCACCGAAGAAAATGGAGGCTCAGGGACGATTCCAGACGAAGCCAGACATTTGAATAACATCCTTAAATCAAGCACATAATTTGCTAGCTTCGGATTTAAATTCAATTTGTGTGGCTTCATCAGTGATTTTTTTATGATATTGGAAGGCAAACAAGCAGGCGGATTTCCTGATGTTAAGAAATTCACGCCGCCTAGAATCACCAAAGGTGGTAATGGTGCGTTGCCAACCTAAGGCCGGGTTGTTCGGCTTCGAGCAAAAGTAACTCCGAACCGGAACTCGTCATGACGTTAAGGCGGCAGGAATAGGTAAGGCGGTGGTACCAATCCGGGCGAGTCGCTGCTAAACTCTACCACCTAGTCAGACGTCACGGTGTTAGTGACGGTGAGCTTATTCTCGCCTCTTACGAGCTGCCTGGCAAGAAAGGCAGTTGGTCTATACTACAGAAGCCCGGACCAACACGGGGGAAAACAGGGATGTTTATTTCTTTATTGAATAAAGGAATTTTAGATAATGCGCAAGTGAATGTCGATTGAAATTTAAAACTGACAGTTGTCACAATAAATACAGAACATAAAACATCTTTACATAATATTGGAATTAAATAAGTCCAGACTACTCTGAGCCTTTAATTTCAGATTTATCGTTCTGGCGTAATCAAGCCACAATCATCTATTAAAACTTTGACACTTATATCAGAACGTAGCTTTTTATTTAATTTCCGAAACCACAGAATCGGATATTTAAACTCACATAAAGTCTGATCCTCATCAAATTAAGCGTTACGAATTAATTACAATCAAGGCTGTATAATTAAGTTAATCATAGTACCCACTTAATAAAGTTTTATCTCTATAATTAATGAAGGGGGAAAGTCGGCAACGATTTTGTAATTCTGTCGTCTGCGAGTTGTGTATTTTCTATCTCAATTTTATTATAAACTAACAGCCCGTCCAGCTTCGCACGGCTGGACAAACTTTTATGATAAAAATAAAAACCTTCCTCTTGTATTACTCTGTCTATTAAAAAAACTGAATCAAAATCTGCTGCGTTGTGTTAAAGATCTAGGCATACATAGAGACAGACAGCGGAAAGCGACTTTGTTTTAAACTCTGTAGTGATTATTTATTTGCATTATACTTATTGGGATAAAATATAACAACTCTAGCGACCTTAAAATACAAATTTAGTAAAAATTATTAGTTTAGTTTAGTTTTTTTTTTAGTAATATATTGGTGGTGTTTCTGCTGTTCACAAAATAAACTTATTTTAGATGCATGCTATCTTTTTCAAATAAAACAAAAACAAAAGAGATGCAACATTATCGGGACTAATCGAACATGTATTACATGTTCGATTAGTCCGGACATGTCAAATTGTGATATTTTTAATCAACGTTTCCGAGTGTATCACGTCTGTATGAATGTCGTGTACAGACTAATCTGAGAGCACTAAAAGTGTTTTGCCTCATTCTATTACTT
>NJDC01065219.1:80522-96061 GCA_002245475.1 Calephelis virginiensis
TTTAATATAAAATTATTACCAGATTCAACAAAATATGCGAAATGTGCACTTTCTAAACTAATACATGCTCCCGGATCTGCCAAAGCGAATTCCCGGAGAGGCTGCAAATCAATGAAAATAATTGAATACCTAATTCATCTAATTGATAGAATACAGAACACAGCAAATTACATACATTCTATTGTAGATTGCTGCTATTGAAATGTTCTCACTGTGACGCCATGCACTGTTTAGGTCACTTGCATTACAACTTGATCATTAATTTAGTTCACTTTAACTAAAGCTATTCAACTTAACAATCAAAGATTGTCTTCAGAGCTAAATGAATGGCACGCGTTCCATACTGTGAGAAGTGACATTTCTTCTTTTTTAAGTTATACTTCTTTTGACGGGATTGTGAAAAATGATGAGAGTGAATTTTTACGATACGAGCGCACAGCGACAGATAAATGTGACAGTCTGAAGTTAGTTGCTACCGACAGAAAAAAGCAACAGCCCAAAGTTGGTTGCGAACCTTTTTATTTTTTAGATATCATTTAAAATTATAACGCAAAAACAAATTTTATTTCAATTATATTTTATTATTTTTGATTATTGTTGCATGCTATTTATGTATATTTATGTATGTATGAATTGTGTTATTATTTGGTATTTTCGGATTGTTACGCCAAAGAAGTATAACTTCTTACGTGCGTACACGAGTACACACACTCTTTTTTTTTTAAATAAAACGTGTTTTTTAAGATTTTTATTTTATTTGGCATTTTAAATGCTGTAATGTGAACAGCTTTCTAACCTAACCTTGTAAATATCTATATGTTTTTTTTATAGGTCGATTAAATTTAAACGTAGTGGGGATGGCTTAGCTACCATTCACCACTATGTTAACAAAAATAAACAAATAGAAAATTGGTAGAATAAGGTAAATATGTTACAACATGTGTCCGTAACTGGCCTGTGTTTTCTATAGAAAGTTCAACGACAACGTACTTTATTTTACAAGTACGTCAACTTGTTTTACTTGATCATTGAGACTTGAAACTAACAATATACAAAACTTTCTAATTTAACATTCTGTATTGGGTTTTTACTAACGAACGTTGTAAAGCCTCCATGATGCTATAAAAAGTTTAACTGGTTAACTTACGTGTTAAATACTTAAAATTACTATAAAAAAATTTAAAGGGTTATTAAAAAAATATATGTTTTCTATGTTTCTTCTTTCTTTCTTTAGGTTTTGGCCTTCACGTTCGTATTTTGCCATTAGTCAAGTAGAAATTTGCATAAAATTTTATATAAATTTTAATCAATTCTAATTAGTCATCAGTCATAAGTCGTCAGTAAGTCACGTCAGGCTCTTGGGTAAAGCGGTGACCTCATCACTCAAGCTCATGTAATTAGATTTTGCGGCAACGAGTAAATACATGATGAGCTAATTTATTCATGACTAGCTGTTACCGCGGCTTCACCCGCGTAGTCTACTAATTTAATATTTAGCTCTCCAACACTGCTCATTAAAATTTTAAGATAAAATGTAGCCTATATCGCTATCCAAAGTTTCATCTATTTTTTTTTTAAATAGTAAAATCAATTTTAAATTTTAGAAATATACATATCGTCTCTGAGTTTTAGCCGTCCGTCTTCGACTTCTTGAGATCTTGGGTTCGATCCCTGGTCCGGTAACAAAAATAACAAATAGAAAATGTGAAGTTTCAATTTTCTACTGAAAGTAATGTTACCACTTGCACGGGATTGGATTAGTGCCCGGTTGGATACAGGTTTGTCATCTACCACATTGGACTTAATGTCTTTGGCTAGTCGTGAGCGGTCTGGTTGTGCAGTTAGGCAGTCCCATCGGGGATATCTTCAGAAACTCACATTTAGAAACTAGCAATTTAGCAAAACTTGCAAAATTAAACTCTTCAGCTTTTTAATATTAGTATGAACCGATTCTGTGATAAATTTGACCTTGCACAGAAAAATATGGGAGAACATCCTGGCATAATGATATGTCTACCAACTCTAAACGACGTCATTTGAAAACAATTGTTGCTTTTGTGCATATTGCTTAAAAACCTTCGAGATTCATCAGAATTGCACAATAAAAGAGACTTTAGCGGCTCAGCTGGTTCACCAAGCAAAATTAATAATACCTTACCATTAGCACAACCCTGAGTTTCATCTTTGAATTTTTAGGGATCACAATTTTATTCATTTTTCTAATTAAAATCAAAGGAGGTTTTTTTTTATTTATACTGTAACGTGTGGTCATAAAAGAATCTTGCATTAACAGAAACATTTGTATTAAACCTTTTGAAAATGATTCTACTTTGAGCTTGACGCTGAGCGCTAGCTGATTTTCTCCCTTGCGTCTGTGTAAATTTCTCCAAATCCCTCAAAGACACTTAACAGTCAGCCAGTTCCGCAAGTCTGTTGAGTCTGAGTATGAAGTGACCATTGTCGAATGCTAGCAAGTGACCATAATCCACAAAAACACTATTCTTGCCAAATTTTTTTTAGAGTTTCTAACGATTTCCCCAGGATTTCATCATCTGATCCTGACGTGGTGACCATGGGACTACCTCTGAAATATACCCTTTCAAACGATAAAACGATTTTCGATACGAACATTCATGACTTATTTTTACCCATTCTCCTCCATTTTTTGCGATAAAAAGTAGCCTTTGTTCTTTCGTTTGTCATAAAGTGTCTAAATACAAAGTTTTACTGTTGCAGCTTTAAAAATGACGAATTTTCTTATGAACATTCATCCCCTCTTTTTACCCATTCTCCAATATTTTTTGCAATAAAAAATAGCCTATGTTGTTCCTCAGGGTCTATTCTATTTCTGTACCAAATTTCATCAAAATCGATTCTCTGGCTTATCGGTTCCGGTTTGGTTGAAAGCGTAACAGACAGACAGACAGACCGAGTTACTTTCGCATTTATAATATTAGTAGGGATTGTTTCATTTGTGCACTTTCACTGAACAAAATTGTACAAAATGCCACCAAAATTGATTAATTTCACTCAATATTAAGACGAAATTCAATAATTATGAAAAAACTTCGACTATCTTTTCTCTCGATGGCGCTAAAACTCTTCTATATTTTTGATGATAAGGTGTCAAAGATGAAGTTTTATTTCATATCAGAATTAAAGCAAAAATGACAACAAGAAGAATCGCCAAATATTTTAACTAAAAGGGAGCATGGAATTGAAAACAGAAATGTTAATGACAACATTTGTAACAAATGTATTGAAAAGGTAATTAAACAATAATACAAGCACAATTTCCATGGAATTGACGAGACATCTCAAGTAGAGGAGAGGCCTCAAGCGATAACAATTTCCGGCTCTTTGTTTAATAAACTTTTTTATTTTCTTTTACGATTCACTCAAACCAGAAACATGACATGAATAACATTCAAATATTCAAACATTATAAACAAGAACAATGCTATTTATGTATTTAAATTCAAGTGAAAGATAAGGGCGTCTTTGACCAAACTTAACGTCTTATGCCTTGTTTACACGTATCAAGTTGTTAAGTAATTAAGTAAATTTAGACAACTAAATAACGCATTTATTAGCTTAAATTTATATAAAATTAAAAAAAACTACTTGAAAGAAAATTTAGTTACCTAAATTGCAATGGGTGTTAATGAGTTATAAGCGCACTAATTTGGATAACAATGGCGTAGATTTTAAATAGTTATCTCACTTTTATAAAATATGTTATAAAGATATAGAGAATTATATACTACTGGCTATTTATTTATCCCAACTCTCCTTTATGAAAGCTAAAGTTAAGTGTGTAAGAAACAGCTTGGAACTAGGATAAATGCGGTTGAAATAAGAGTGTTACAGAAAATCAGAGAGAGAGTGGGATCAAAAAAAAGTGTTGGTCTGGCAACGTTTCGTTGGAAAAATATCAGATAAAACATATACAACGCGAATCTGTGATTTTCAAAGATTTTAATTGTCACTTCGGTTGATTATTTTATCAACAATTGAAATTTAAACATTTGTGAATGGACATCAAATATATGAATAATCACCATTTATTATGAGATAGAAGTAAAATCATTACCAAAATTTCAACAATGGGTACTTAATCAAAACAGCAACCGCTGCCAACATATTATAGTGATTGAAACTATTATAAGTTTAGAATTGCTTTATTCTCACCTCGCTGTTGCCCGCGACTTCATACAAAAGTAAACGCTATTCTAAATGTTGACCCGGGCTATAAGCTACTACTTCACAACATTTGGTAGAAATCCGTTCAGTAGTTTTTGCATGATAAGGGAACAAAAATATTAAGAACCCTCATTTTGGACCCTATATTAAAAAAAACATGGCAACTATTGTTTTTAAAAATATATTAATGTAGAGATTTAATTTAAAAAAAGTATCTTCACGCCCATATCCCCGAAGAGGTAAGCAGAGGCACAAGCAGGGATCCTACGTCTAGCCGAAGACAATAAGTCACACAGTGTGATAGGTGGTAAGCCTATCGCCAAACCAGGTACACCAACCAATTCCGAGCAACATCATTTTTATTACAAAACTGGAAAAACCATAATATTCTCTTTTTGTCGCCCGATCCGGGGATCGAACCCGGGACCTCATGAAGTCAAGTCCAACACCTTGACCGCTAGACCACAGAGGCAATTAAATTCTTATAAAAATTAAGGTCAAGAATAATAAAAAGAGTACAAAATAACAAGTTTTTATTTCAAAGTAACGTTTTAACTTCACCGTATTGTAGTGTACAGATATTGTTATATTTGTATGTAGGGGTTTTTATATGAGAGGTCAGTGAACAAGCCGCGGTCTATATACACCACTAGTGGGGTAGTCTATACATAATATAAAAAAAACAGTAATATAACTAATCTCCTCTGTGGTCTAGCGGTCAAGGTGTTGGACTTGACTTCATGAGGTCCTGGGTTCGATCACCGGTTCGGGCAAAAAACAGAAAATATGGTTTTTCCAATTTTCTAATAAAAAAAATGTTGCTCGGGATTGGATATGTGCCCGGTTGGTGATAGACTTGCCACCTATCACATTGTGGAACTTAGTGTCTTCGGCTAGTCATGAGTGTCCTGGCTGTGCCTTTGCCTACCTCTTCGGGGATATGGGCGTGAAGATACTTACTTACTTTTTACTTACTTAATAGCCATTTAAAATATACCTTCATGCAGTCAGAAAAAA
Organism: Calephelis virginiensis; assembly: GCA_002245475.1. NCBI lineage: Eukaryota > Metazoa > Arthropoda > Insecta > Lepidoptera > Riodinidae > Calephelis > Calephelis virginiensis. The sequence continues at coordinate 85,743 of NJDC01065219.1, forward strand.
AGCTACTTTCGCCCTATAATAGTAATCTGCTAAATAATATTCTAAGCGACCTGACAGAGATTTTTATCTTTGTACACATTAGACAGATGCGGACGGTCCAAAATGCAAGAGAATAATACTTAAAGGCCGTTTGTTGCTGCTTTCCATATTTCATAGATATTTTATGCAAAGGGTAAGAGCTCTGAAATGTTTCATATGTAAGAAAAATCCTGTCTTGATAGTAAAATATAAAGTCTAAAATATTATTTACCGCAAGTGTTGTTATTTATAAAACGCTTAAAAATAAGAAGACAAAATGATACGAGTACCATATCAAATTTATTATTGAATCTATTTATGTATTTCTATGTATAAGGATCGTTGACTAACACCCATAACACAAGCATGTAATTTACTTATTTTGGGGTTAGATTCAATTTGTGTAACTTGTCCAGATATATTTAATATATAATTTTATAGCAACCACAGCGAAAGAATAAGTGTAAAACTTGGTTTTACTGAATATTGAACGAAGATTATGGTTATGGGATCCAAAGAAATTAAAACTTTCTTTGAAATAAAAGGGGCCACTGAACTAAATAAAATACAATAAAGCAGATGAAGCACATGAAAATCCACGCACAGACGAATTGGAAGCCACTTCAGTCTGGAACGATTTTCAGAGACGTGGTCAAGGAGTATGCTGTTTTTTTTTATATCTTTCAGAAAAAAATAGTAGGTTAAATTAATACATAGATAAGAGGAAGAATTCACTGTCAACGCCTAATACATAATGTGTACAATTTTTAACCCTTTTGAGTAAAGGTTGGCCATCAAATGTCGTATTATTTGTGATCCCACACAAAATACTATAGTTGTCATAGCTTTTGTTAAAAAAAATTATCAACTATGAACACGTGCAAGGGCCTCCTCATGGTAAGATCTCATGGCCTTTAGACACCATATATGTGTTATAGATAAGCTCCAGTAGGGTTACTCTTGAATCTCGATAACAAATGCAAATTGGAATTGAAATTGTATATGTCATTTTAGATACTTTTGCAGTACACAGTACTAGCGGATTGTTAACATTTAGTTACAAATAAATTTAACGAATCCGATAAAATAATTTATTGTTTTCTATTAACTTAATGTTAATATTCGCCAGTTTTCTATTCAAGAGTACCTAAAATGACATACTTGTTTCCAATTTCTTATTTAGATATTACATAGCTTCAATATCTGTACCGTTTGGATTGGCGGGGGCCTGGTGACCTGTAATTCAAGTACTTGTACTTAACATAGGCACCAGACTCTCACAAAACCTGGTTTTCAATCCGTATATTCAAAATATTAACAAAGTGTGTACTTAATATAAACATCACCTACTTCCGATGTTCCTATGTAAACCTTTTATAATAAAATAATAATAATAAAATAATAATAATAATAATAATTTCCAATATTACATGAATCGAGGGTCAAGAGTAACCCTACAGTACTGTGTTCGTGAGTTTAGTTCTGTAATTGTTGTCATATTTAACTAACAATTTTGTACCTCTATGACAGCGAACAAGGGTCTCCTCATAGTAAGACACGACCTTGGCCTATGGACAAATAAAGATACGACACAGTTCTGTGACCGTAATGTTAGGTCTATGGTGCAAGTCTACCGGTTACCGTACCCTCTGGATCGGAACAAGTACATAGTTATTGGGGCGGCAAGAATAGGTAAAGTGGTGAATTTCCATATGGAAACATTGCTACTCAGCACTCTACTGGCACTGCCCTTGTAGGCACTTATTATTTTGATAATGTATCAGTGTAATGAGCCTGATGGAAAGCTTACTTAAAGTCTTCAGAATCAGAATCAGAAAAATCTTTATTCACTTGAACCATACAAGTGGTATTTGTGCGCGTCGACATTTTTTTTAAACTACCACCGGATCGGAATCGCGGCCACACACTGAGAAGATCCTTACTTAGGTAAGGTACAGGCACATCAGGTTGAAGGTGCCTACTCACTCTTGCTTTGAATACTCCAAAGAAAGAAAGTTTCCAAAGAACCGACTTTGGTACACGACACTCTCCTCTTACGATCTGCCAAGTAGAGAGGCAGTTGGCCTATTTCCCTCAGCGATTCCGAACTAGTGCAGGAAAACAAATAACATTAAGTATTTTAATGCAGTTCAATGACTTTGATAAGACTGTTTTTTGTGCCTGGTACCACAGAGTAAGCTATAGTACTTAGGTACTGGCACTTGACTTTGGAGCCTTTGCAAAATTACCTCAAAACGTATATTTAGTCACTGTTCTTAAAATGGACCTTATCAAAGGCGTATAAAGGGTCGCAGTGAATTCAGAGGGACGTTTATTCGCGTAGACGTCTAGACGAAGTTGAAAAATCTACTAGCTGTCAGATGAGCTTTACCCTGCCTTATGATTTTATATCTAAATTTTTCTAATTATTCTGTAATGAATATATTTATTTCCATGGATATTACAAGTGACGGTGTTAAGGATTCGATAATACCGCCCGGGCTCGCTTTCGCACCGTCTCATCGACAAACATCGTCTCCAAGGGTACTTAGAAAAAACTCTCGACCGCGGCAATACTCATTAACAATCTTTTGTACTTATCTTTAGTTTTATGATTAAATTTGTTAACTATCTGAAGTTTATTCCATTATAAAGAACACCTAAAAACGTAAACAGACAGGTCGTGCGTTTTGACGTTGTTATATAAAAATCCGTCTTACTAAAACTAAACACTTGTCGAAAACACGTTTTACTAAACACTATCTGAAATTTTAATCTTTATCAATAACATGCTGCCACGTCATCCATGTGTAGCTGGATTTGGGTGCTTGTCAATTGTAGACAGTGTTTAGTTAAAGAGGGGTTTAATTATTTGTAGTAAGGAAAGTGTTTAAAGCGAAGTTTAATTTGGTGTAAAACTACCCTGACTTTTTAGATACACACTGGTTGCCCGCGAGCTTAATCTATAATTAATTGATACAGTAAAAAAATGTTTGTATAATTTTACAACTTTTTAAAAGACAATTATTAAATTAACTGGCCCTGCGAACTAATACCGACTGCAACGATGTCTACCTTTAATTCTATTTTCAAACCAACCCCAAAATTACGTTCAAAATTTAAATCAAATATAGCTGGGCAGGAGTGGAGACCACTGGCCACGTTTTTTCTCCAGAGAAATTGATTTTTTTTAGTCTAATTTTCTTTTAATATTGTCATGTTACTATAAAGGTAACAAAAAGGTATTGTAGGTAAAGGCAAAACGGTAAAAATATTTCAAAGGAAAAGAAGTTTACTAGTGTTTACAGTTTTTTGTTAACTGTATAGTATGGCGCCCCTCATTTGTGAAGGCCGTGGGACTTTTGGCCCGGTTGCCCTCCCCTAAATCCAACTAGCTATTTAGGAGCCTAGGTGACGCACGCACAGATAATAATAATTATACCTGGATAAATTACTCAAATCGAATCTAGCCCTAAATTAAGAAAATTACATGCTTGTTATTAGTCATCTAACTGTTTATTACACAAATGTCTGCCCTGTCAAGAATCGCACCCAAGACTCGCAGTAAGTCGGTGGAGTGCAACATGTACGCCAAACGCTCGACCAACAAGGCGGTCAAAAGTATATGTTATTAATATATTTTATTTTCTACATTATACACGTAACTTTCACACAATGAAGATGAAGAATGGTCTAAGTGATCCCAAGGAGATCTTTATCCATGCACAGATCATTAGACAAACGGTTAAGAATGAAAGGGATCTTTCTTCACTAAAAGGTCGTTTGTTGAGCGGGTTTCCATATCACCCATATTTTATGGAAAGGTTCATACCCACAGCTACCCGTGTATGAAACGTCATAATTTATTTTTATTAAGCTTTTTAATCAATGACGAAAAAATAATGGTATTATAAATTTGTCCAGGTCCGATTTAAGAGTGGGTTTTTGTTCTAAAGCTGACGCGATCAAGACGATTCTTAGTTAAATTTTGTCGTGGAGTATCAAAAATTACCCATGTTGGTCTGAGTAGCATAGACCATATGCCTCTCTGCCAGGCAGCTCTTAAGAGGCGAACACTGGTTAAAATTTAAGTCAGTACCAACTGGACCACTTGTGATAAAGTGCTGTGCAGCAACTTGCCTGGGTAGGGATCCAACGCCTTAATTTATTCCTGCCGCCATAAAGATTACGTCAAGTTCTGTCCCGAAGGGTAAGGTAGCCGGTAGACTTGCAGCATACGCTAACATCCTTGCTGCAGAACAGAGACGCACTTGTAACATCTGTGGTGTCTACAGGTCATGGTTATGTTTACCATCAGGAGTCGTATGTACCTGTTCGCTGATCTATCACCAAAAAATAAAAAACCTTCGACAAAAGAAGAATTTATTCCTTTCTATAAGTTAATCGATTTCTCTGTTATTTCTGAAAAGATTTTTAAAATTATTTTTTTTTAGTAGATTAATTCCAAGGCGGTCCCATTAATACGAAGACTGAGTTTCATAGTTGAATCCCAAGGAAATCGAAGAAATCGAATCGAAGAAAATACTTAATTTATATGTACAGAGATGACTGACTTGTTGAATTCGATGTCGGTTTTTGTAGTCTCACTGCGACTAAACCATTTGTAATAAATCACTGCAAATAGAAACCAGTAAATTGACAGAAGAAGGCGTTACTTTGCGGAAATCCATAATTAAATCCAAATCACGTTATTTAATTTGCAATTGTTCGCCAAAATAATGTATACGTATTATGACGTCACAACACAGGCAAAATAGTGCACTATGAATGAATTAGACTTACCTATTGTTGGTGCTAATAAAACAGTTTAGTGGTGTCTGTTGTGTGGAGCTGAATATATATGTAAGTTTTAGTTTCCGGTAAGTCCAATTCATTTACAGCGCACTATTTTGCCTGTTTTGTCACGCCATAATACTTATACATTTTTTTGGCAGGAAATTGCAAATTAAATATTTTTTTTGATTTAAAAAAACCAGTAAACTTATTCACTAAAGAAAATTAACAATCTCTAATTGACACTATTAGTAATGAAGTTAGTTTAACTTGCCATCGTAAAATTCGTCATTAAAGAAGTTTAACATTATATTTGTTTCTACGTGTTAGTCAAGATCCCCTAAGTAATTCACGAGCATAGGTCGAAGGCCTTCACCAATATGTTACTGGTGTTAGAGTACTATGCAGTAATTTTCTCGGATAGGGTTCCATCGCTTTATTCCTCCCGCCATTATAACAGAGTCATGTTCGGGTCCGGCGGAAAGGGTAGCCGGTATACGCGCTATAGGCCTAACAACCCAGTCAAAGGTCAACGACGCACCTGTCACATCTATGGTGTCTACAGGCTGCGGTTTTCTCATACCATTAGGAGCTCATGTGACTATTAGTTATCATAAAAAAGTATCTTCACGCCCATATCCACGAAGTGGTAGACAGACGCATAACCAAGGGACCAACGACTAGCCGGTGGCAACCCTATCGCCAACCGAGCACACATTCAATCCCGGGCAACGTCATGTTTTTCGAATTATCTTCACGCCCATTTTTTGGCGGAGGCACAACCAGGGCACTCACGACTAGCCCACGTCTCACAATGTGATAGGTGGCAAGCCTACCGCCAACCGGGCACATTTCCTATCTCGAGCAAAATTTTTTTCTATTAGAAAATTCGAAAAACCCAATTTTTCTTTTTGTTGCTCGACCCGGGATTCGAACACGGGGCCTCATGCAGTCAAGTCTAACAACTGAACCGCTAGACCACAGAGGCGATGTTTTTCGAAAATTGAAAACATACATTTTCTAATTTTTTTGTTTCCTGACCCGGGGATCGAACCCGGGACCTCTAGAAGTTAAGCCCGACGCTTAAATGCAACAATAAAAGCATCCGCAATTTCTATGGTGCTTACAAGCTATGGTGGTCTCTTACCATCAGGAACCAGTGTGACTGTTCACCGTCATAGAGCATAAAAAAAACTATAATAACACGTGTAATTTTCATGGCGTCTATATCCTTCTGTTGTCTCCTATCATCAGGAGATCCCGTTGCTTACTTGCTTTTACTTATGTGAAAATATAAAAATGTTGTGAAAAAAATATCAAAGCGGATTGATTTTAAGCCAGTACAATCGATAAAATATGCTAGCAAAATATAAGTCAACTAGCAGCACGTCCTAGCTTCGCATGGGTGGACACACTTCTATGTTATCCTACTAAATTATAAATGCAAAATTATGTATGCTTGTTTATTTGTTACTCCTTCATGCAAAAACAGCTGAACCGATTTTCATGAAATTTGGCACACATGTAGAGGGTAACTTGGATTAACATATAGGATAGTTTTTATCCTGAATAATTTTCCTGTGGGACCTTTAACCGCGCGGGCACCGCCGCGGGCAACAGCTAGTAATATATAGACCTTCCCCTTGAATCACTTTATCTATTGAAAAAAACGCATCAAAATCCGGTGCGTAGTTTCAAAGATCTAAGCATACATAGGAACAGAGAGCGGAAACCGACAATGTTTTCTATTATGTAGTGAAGAGCGCTGGTTCAAATCTAGACCATTTTCACATTTTTCTTTACAATTTATCTTAGCTTCAAGCATCCATCTGCAACACTAAAAGTATTTGGTATCTACAAGCGTCTGTCTATCCAAGGCAAGATAAATGAACCTTCGTCAATGTAGTTACGATTACTCCAATGAATATCCCACCACTTTTATCGTCGATCTTAGGAACAGCTCTATAAATCAAAGATGTAACAGATTATACAGGCTGTTAGGAGTATTGGTTGGATAAGCGATTGTTTTTTCAAAAGTTCTCACAAAAAAAATATTATTCAATATTTTTTAATATAGTAAGCTACCAATAAAATTGATTTGAAGCTTCTGTGTCTATAAATAAAAAAAATATTACACTAACGGCTACACTATACAATGTTGGCGTTGAATACATGAGATCTTGGGTTTGATTTCCAGTTCAAGCAATTCAAACACTGTTTTTCGTTTTTCCAATAAAAACAACAGTGACCGAAATAAGATTATTGAAAAATTGGCGATTGGCTAGTCACATGTGTCCTGGTTACACCTTTGTCTACCTCTTCGAGATTAAATGTGTTAGGGTACAACCGTGGCTTATAGACATTATAGGTATTATACGAGTAGGCAAGTCATTGTCATGTGGCCAGACTATTAAGTAATGTGCAAGTTTAGCCTTCACACGCAAACATGACTTAGTCATTTTTACTGGAGTCAGGAACAGCCAAAGAGGTGTATCCCAACGCGGGAGAGTTGCACAACACTAGCACTCGAATAGAGTCGTAAGAGGCAAGCATCTCTTCGTTGGTTACAGAGTTTGACTAATGGGAAAATTCGTGTCGACCGATTTCATACCACGCTTTAATCCTTCCTGCAATTATAGGGCTATAGTTTACCGTTGTTATATTACGGTTCCTATTGTAACCTACTTCAGAGACTATTGGCCGGTATTGCCCGTTTGCCTATATGCAAGAAACGAGTCGCTTTGCTTACGGGTGGTAGTTGTTTGTACGATTAATAAAATATCTTTACTAAAAACGCTCTTCGCTGGTCATAAATTTTGTACATTTTGTGGAACGCTGCGTTACTCTTAGACAAACTTCGAGTGGTTCTGCATATTTACGGATTACGATTCGTTAGATTCTAGGAACCGATAAAGTACCATTTTTGTTGTCTTTAAAGTTTAAATGATGTGACGTGTTTTTAAGTGACGTGAAAAGCAGTCACCTTTACCTTTACCTTTACAGTACTACACCTTTCAGTCCTGTCAAAAAATAATAAAAAGTTCTTTCAGTGACATTACTGCATGGCATAATTATTTAATCAAACATTTTGGTAAGGGGAGATTCCTAAGGGCTTACAATAAGGGATTTGTTAACAAAATACGTCTTTAAGGGAAATTGCTTATGAGGAGATTATATCTTATCCCAAAGCAAGGATAGGCTCAAGATAATAAATGTTTAGTAGATCGTACAAGATGTGTTAACGATAATTTATTTGCAAAATGAGGGTAGTTGTTATTAAGTCAAAAGGTTAGCTTTAAGCGTTTACTTCACCCTCAAAGATTTTTTATGAAATATGAAATCCTTTGCACAATTAGTTTGTTTCTGCAGTTGTTTTTCTATATAACACTGCGTATTATATCCTTTATACTATACTAGTTGTTGACCGCGGTGTTAACCACGTGATTGATGGTCCCACATGAACATTTTTTTGGGACAAAAACTACCCTATGTGTTAATCCAAGTTACCCACTATGTGTGTGCCAAAGTTCATGAACATAGATTCAGCAATTATAGCGTGAAGTAATAACAAACAAACATACAAACATTCAAATTTATATTACTAGTAGGATAGGATTCTAGTCGAAAAAAATGATGTCGTTAGATATATTCAAAATAAGTAGGGGCAAGTTCGGTACCTATGGACGACTTTGCCTGTGGACAGTAGAATTATTTCAGAAAGAATATATATTTAAGTCGTAATTTCAATGCACACATATCGTTTTATTTTATATAGCAACACTGATTTACAACTATATTGTGATTTGCTCCGTTTTCTCCAGTTATCTTACTGGAGAAAACGACACCTAAATGTTTTACCGCAAAAAGTAAGTTTTGTATTTAATTTATTTCTAAAACTACTAACATAATTGGTTCATTTGCAACTATTTCATTAAAAGTGTAGCATATTCGTAATTTGGAATGAATGGAGGAATTGTTCTTGCTTTCCTACATAAATTTAGAGACCGGTACCATCTTACTTTTTCTAGGTTAGATTTGTAACTGTAGACAGGCCATAGGTAGGTACATCAATGCAGTAATTTTATAGAATTGCTTTTTATTATATTTTTATTTTTATATAGTGCCACGAAGAAAACCTGGAAAGACAATATAAAAGTAAAGAGACTAATATTGAAAATGTAAAGGAAGATGAATGGAATATAGGCGATAACGTAATAGCTCGTTATTATTCTAGATATACTTGAAAATATTATGTGGGACAGCTTTGCAAGATTTCTTATTACAGGACAGTGAAATCTAAAGATAATCTCAAATTCACAGAAATGAAAAAAAGAAGACGTAGATGATGTACCACTTGCACTGTTCACAATCGTAAAAATAGTAGTTTTGCTACAGGTGCAGGAAAATCCCGATATATATATTTTAAATAATGATGAAGATTCAGTTTAGTATTAAATTGTTGTAACATGATTATAGTTTTAAGAAAAAGTGCCATGATATGAGTATTTTTTAATGTTGCGAAGTTACTTAAATGAAACTAGGTATGCTTTAATTTTATGGCATTATTTATAAAGTTTTTGTTTATAGTTGTAAGAAGTTTTGTTTATTTTTTAACTGTTCTTTAATCAATAGTACCTTATTCAGAGATCTCACGTCAATATTTGTAATATTTACGCTTTATTTTGTTAATTACAAAAGATTATAAAAACACTGTGTCCATAGGTACAAAGCTGTCCATAGGTACATTAACACCGTCCACAATTACATTCATACGTAATAACTACGGACAGTATCCGTGTTTTTAAGAAATCTCTAATATCTTTTCAATTAAATTAGGTAATCAAAAAAAGATTATTCGTTGTTATAGATTATTCAATTGTGTAACAAAAAAAATAGTTCAAAGTTTACTGTTTTTTTCTTCAATATACGACCAATTTTACAAAGAAATCCGGTGAATGTCCACAAGTGCAGCACTTGCCCTTATATAAGTAATTACGTACTTTAATTTTTATCATAAAGTTCATTTATTTTTTTATAAAGTATATTCATATTTAGTTTGAAGCACTAATGTAGTATTTTTAGGCACTTTATATTATTTATTGTTGGCGCTTTATTGAAACTTTAATAATATTTGTAACACGTCATTTAAAATTGTAATTTACATTAAATGATTAGGTAAAGAAGCGTAATCCTGGACCCCTACCATGAGTGCTTATAGCACGTTATAAAATCAACTTTATAACATACGTTGTAAGGTTGTCCTCCGATTACCATATTATAAGTAGATATTATTTAAATAATATTTTTAAGAGCTTATGGTAATCACCCGAATCTATTTATGTTAATCTCAGTCGAGGAAAGGCAAAGGATCCGAGTCCATACAGCCACGTCTTCCGTATTAATAAATATTTTTCTTGTTATATATTTTCATTTCTTTTTATCAAAAATCATTTATCAAACTCATTAGTCGTAATAGAATGTCTTGTCAGGGTCTTAAGTAAAGTGGT
>NJDC01065221.1:0-25975 GCA_002245475.1 Calephelis virginiensis
AGTGAAAATTAACAGATATATGCAGTGGTAATATAGTATCTTTATTAAATAATAGTTTATTCTAATACCATGGCATTGTCTTTTCAAAATTCCGTAATATTACAGATCATATTTTTTATGCATAAACATAATGGATGTATAATGGATGTATTATCGCAAAACAAAAAGCTTTTTGTTATATCATTAACACACCTATAATAAAAATAATAGCCGGCTAGTGGTTCTCGGTGGCTACGTCCTTATTTTAAAAATATTTCATTCATTGAGAAAGATTTACTGTTTTGATGTACAATGTGAATATAGATGAGTTTTGGAGAGACCTAGTTTGACATTTCACGATCAAATGGCATGGGTTTTATCCAAGGGCAATATAAAGAGTCTCCGAAATCAGCTTGCTTAAAAAAAGTAATTAATATAAAGCTACGCAGGTCTTGAAGGATGGTAACATTTAGCATTCGATATTCTCTGCCTACTCAATAAGTGACTTGGAGTGGAGATATATTAATATGTGCGTTTAGTACAGCTTTATAAACCCGTTGAATAAAAATCCACATGTTTATTAAGTAACTTCAATAAATTTGAAAATTATTTGTTTAAAATGGATTTTAAAAAGCTTTTGTCACATCCGACGACATACTGGTTGTGTCGCGGGTCATATTTATTGTCAGAGCACGAGCTACGCAAATCAACCGATGTCAACGACGAGATCCGACCAAATTAACAAGATACGCCATTCGCTTTTAGAATAGTTTTATTTAGACTGGATTGAAATATGTTTTGTAAAACCAACATTTTATTTCTGCCCTATTTATTCCATTACAATCTTTACATACTATTTTGGAAGAGTTCAACCCATAAGTAACGAAAATATTTATGAACAAATACAATTACTCTACACATTATATATTATACTCCATATATCATAAAATCTGAAAATATAATCATCGAAATTACTTAAAGCAAAGTAATTATGCTTAGTTCAAATTACATTTTCAATGGTAAAGTTTGGACCTACGTATTAAACATTTACAAGACTTCGACTGTCATAAGAACAAGGCACCAATTAGTTTCCATTTGTCAGTAATTTGAACTTAAATAGTACAGGGAGAAGCAACAAAAACCGTTGATTAGATAAGTAAACCAAAGTAATTTATATCGTGTTAACACAAGATGCCAACGTCGACTGTTATTTGCGCATTTATTCTAGACGTCACGGTCGCTAGATTTATTACCCGCATGAACCGAAATTCTTTACAAGCATGTAGATATTGCAAAGTAAGCAAATGAATTTATCAAACCGTGCTACGGTTCGGCTGGACTTCATGAGATGCCGGGTTTGATCAACCATATAGAGTTTCTTCAATTTTCTAATAAAAAAACAAACTACCCTGAATTTGATATATGATCGGATTGCGTTAAGCTTGCCAGTTATCCCATTGTGGGACTTAGTGACTAGTCGTAGGTGCTCTGGTTTTTATCTCTGCCTACTTGTACGGAGATATGGGCATGAATACATTGTTTATAAATTTTATGATTTTTTTTGTAATTTCTTAAAGTGAGAGCCAAATTAAACTGTGTAAAATTAAAGTTAAACAAGATCACTGGTGGCAGAGTTTTGTGCAAAAACTTGCACAGATACCACAGTTTACCTATTTCTAAAATGACTCTATCACGTTCCGGTCTGGAGGGTAGGGTAGTCGATAGACTTGCACTGTAGGCCTTCCTGACGCACCTGTAACATTAATGGTGTTTATAGGTCAAGGTTGTTTCTGATCATCACGGCTGAACGGATAGACCAATCTTGCTAATTTTTTTATTGTGGTACGTATCGTCAAGAGAAGGTTCTTAATTTAAAAAAAAAACTGGGCAATTACGAGGAAAAAAAACTTAAATCCATACAAACTGTTAGTAGCTGTTACAGGCGAGCAATACACAAATGTTTAAAATTGGTATGAATATTTTGTTTATAAAAGTCCATATAATTACTATTTACTGTTGCTAAGTTACGTTTATAAACAGTATGTTATGGACAAGGAATTTACTATTAAATGAAGAACAAAGGCGAGTAAAATTAATGAAGGAAATACCCCGCGTAACTTATCTCCTCGAGGCCTAAAGACTTAGGATTGTATTTAATCTTATATTAAAATACCAATCCTGCAGTATTATCAAATTTTAACACATATTTAACAAAGTGGGATTTATAGTTGTGCTTTTAAGAAGAAAAGTGCTAAATCGTTTTGGTTTTTTTTTAAATCGTCGGTCTTCAATATCACATTAACTATTGTTAACTTGTAATCACTATTTTATATTTAGTATATATAATTTGTAATATCTTACAATACATATCGCTATAGTAAAATTAATGTATCATTATGCAAGAGTTATCCTAAACAAAATAATAAGGATTTATTTTTGCACGTCTAATAAGCGACAAAGTATCACTCAGCAGAATTGCAGAATTACTAACCATACCATTAAAAATTGACGCAAATTTGACTACGTAATGGTGGTGATTTTGTTGTGCACTAGTTAATCCAACTTTAGGTAATATCTGTCTTCTTTTAAGGAAAGCAATTTGTTTTAGTAAAATTATCAAAACTTTTTGAAAAACATTAGCATTTCGATATCATGCGATCGAGATCTTTAGCCCCATGTACGAGTCTAACGGTTACCTTCCCTGCAAGTTCGGAATATAATAGTGTAGAGTACTGATGCTATGACGGAAGGAATAAGGAAGACAGTTATGTCTATCAGGGCGAAGTGCTATACGATTTAACCTAGTAAATTAATATGTAACAGTATTATTACAAAAAGTCACAAAAAAATAAATCCCTTTAAAACATTTTTTTAATTAAAAATGTGTCAAAGACTAATTTAAGTGGCACGCCTTTCCGAGAAATTATCAGAAGCCATATAGAGCTAATTTTCCTACAAACTCTATTAGCTCTAAATCTACTTGCAAACTCTTAAGCAACGAAATAGACACGACATCTGTCCATTTTGTTGCTAAATAACTACAAAGTAATGAACTATGAACAATGTATTCATTGTATGTTTCTAATGCTTGTAAAGTTAGAAGCTTTGCACTACATGACATATGATAACTTTTTGGAACTGCGAGCTATTTGACTCGTGTCGGCAACATTTCACATGAAATATTTTTAAAGGGTATTACATATTGTCCATCTGTATAACCTAGAGTCTCGCGAATCATTTTCGTTTCACTATTTCTAAAATGCGACAAAACTAGGACTTCAGAATATATTTGAAACAAAATACAAATGATCTTTTTTTTTACGTACAGCTAATGCATATATGCAAGGTGAAGGTAAAATGTTGAGTCTTTCTAATTTTTATTTCAGCAACATTATAGGTATATCGATTTTTTTTTGAATGACTAATTTGTTGCTAATCTTACGATTTTTTACAACTTCACCGAACTTTAAAATACGTTCTATTGTCATATCCAATACATTTAGAAATCATTCATCTAACGTAATAGTCTATCCAACTTCAGATTCACAATAGGAGACCGTTTAGTGGTTTTTGAAGAGCTGGAATTCTGTACTAAAATTGCTCATATTCATACATTTTTAGTTTCAAATATCAATGACTCCGTTCGTATAGTTTTAGTATTGTATTTGCATGGTAAAGTAATTTATCACTTCCAATATCAAAAAATATTTCGTCTCTTCCAATATCAGTTTAAAAAGTGGTGCATTTTTTTTTTCAAGTTCTTACTTGTTTCTATGCTAAAATTTAATGTATTTTAAACAGTTCAGCCGTTTTGCTGTCATAGCGGAATATACATACGTACACATTAGGAGTAGTAGTAACACTCACTATTATAACTATTTTAAATAACTGGTCGTATAGTGCTGAGCACTAACTTCAACAACCATACCGGAGACGTACCTATAACGTCTGCGGTGACTATAGTCGCACTTGTTTGTTACCATGAGGAGATACGTGTGCTGGTTCACTGTCTAATCACATAAAAATATTATGTTGTTATATAACTATACTAACTATATGTTGTTGTATAACTTGTGATGGTAGGTAGTAAAATATTTTTCCTAACCACTATATCATGGTCCGCATGTTAGTCTTGTATTGTTCTTTTATCGCACACTTTTTCACATTTTCACAAGTAGTCTAAAGTAGTTTACAAAATCTAAAATAAAAATATTCTTCCAACCAAAAAATCTTTATAAACATATCGTATAATTATTGTAACATTAATAAGAGTATTGATAGAAGAGGGCGCTACTTTGCGGAAATCCATACTTAAATCTAAATAAAATTATTTAACTTAGAGTTAATAAGAATCACAGTTATAATAAAAAGGAACAACGACGCATTTGTTTATTAATTAAGCGTTAGCCTTATTATGTATAGCTGTTAAAAACAACCTAAGAAGTTATGAATACTCTGGCGTCTTGCCAACCTACTTGACACACATAAAGTCCACTACAGTTCCCAACTCCTTTATACAAAATACAAAACAACTGAAGAAAACTTGTAACTTTGAAAGGAATATAGCTACTAGTAAACGCTTAGCACTTAAACGCGTTTATTAATCGAGAAACGGAAAATGTTCAAGTAAAATAGTTTCTGTTTGCTACATACTTTCTAAATAATTAGTTTTGATCATAAGTTTCAATTTATGGAAACGTAAAAAGTCGTTACAGATATAATACTCATATTGTTAATAATTAACAATGGCAAATTTTCGATGTGTGAGTCAATTTTCTGGAATTGTGATCTGTATGCGAAGAGACCGGTCAACTGGTACCTTTTTGTTATCATAGCATAATTGAGGCTGATCCCGCGTATGAAACGGAGGATGATAATGAGGTTTTTACTGTGAATGAAGACTAAATTCCAGATCAAGATTATAACACAAGTAGCAATACATCTCCATCGCGTTCTATTGAAGACGCTACACCTAGCACTTCAGCAGATCCTAGCAATTTGATTATAAGACCAACGCGTCACATTCTATGAGAAAGAAAAACACAAATGGTCATCACGACAGTCAAGGTCGCAAAGCGAAAGAGCTCAAGAAACATAGTTCATATGAGACCTGGACCTTTACGCATTTGCAAAAATCTTTTAGACCCTCTTCAATGCTTTTCATGTTTTACCATCTTCTTTGCTTATACCAACTGCAAACTACTCTGCGGTACTCAATTACACAATTCTAAACATGCCAGGAATTAGTAATGAGAGTAGTAAAAATGAGACTGAGCAAAGTAATGCAGCTGATGTCCTGCCACAGCAAATTAAAAGAAAAATATGATCCACATGTCCCTCCGCGAAGCGAAGGATGGCTAAAAGTTGGTGCACTAAGTGCAATAAATCGTTGTGTGGGAAACACAAACTTGATACGTGTCACAAATGTTTTAGTTCCTAAGCTATTACCAAAATTTTATTTTAAATTCATTATTTGATATTATTTTTGTAATATGTAGCTTATTTCGAACAATTTAATGCTCTATTTAATAAGTATGGCTTTTTTAAATTAAAAAAAGTAGTTTATACATGTTTACTATGGTATTATTAGATGACTGTTTGATTAAAAAATATGTTAAAGTATTATACATTATTATCTTTAAATATGCAGGTTAATACTTCTTACTTCAAATAAAAACATTAATATAAATATAATGTTTTAAGTAGACCCCTAAAACCTCTCATTTATACAGCGTAGTCGAAATGACGAAGGTCAGTATTAAACGTCAAAAAATAAGGTTTGACTTTTTGTTTGTTTGTTTGAAATGAACAGGCTCCAAAACTGATGGACCTATTTAAAAAATTCTTTCACCTTTAGAATGCTACATTATCTCTGAGTGACATAGGCTTTATTTCAAAAAAATATATGGAGTAAAAGTATTCTTAGCATTCATGTTCTCTAAGGTAATGTTAAATGATAAAAAATTATTAGTAAATATTAAATTGAAGTAGATTTTTGTTTCTTTCACTACAAATTGTATGCTTTCTGCGTACAAAATCTTGTAATAATAACATGCAATTATACGAGGAATATGTATTATTTAATGTAAAGGAGTACCTCGAGTGCTTGTAAAATGTACATTTCAATAAATACTGCAACATTCGTAATTTAATATTAACTGCTTACGTACGTACTCCTTCAAAGTTTAGTTTATTTAGTTACGAAATCCAGTTTATGACATGTTTGACTAAACATTAAGAAAAATTATCACAAACCCTCACATTTATGGTGCCTAGCATCAAAAATCGACTTTGTTAAAAAAAAATCTTTAGCAAAGATCGAACCCGTAAATTGTAATGGACAAACTAGTTTTTTGTTATGGTAAAACTAATTCAATAAATTTTGATCAGAATTTACGAATCAGAATACATTTTAGACCAAATCATATTAACATTTTTAATTATTTATACGGGATACTCACGATCTCTTTTTATTTTATTTGTCGATATTTCGGCCTAGTTGCATAGGCCGTATCCGAATACGTTCAAGATGACATATTTTGTTTACATATTCCGGCCCGTACCGGTTAGTAACATAAGATTTTAAACTTAAATCGTCGCGAATTAATAACATTTTTAATTATTTATACGGGATACTCACGATCTCTTTTTATTTTATTTGTCGATATTTCGGCCTAGTTGCATTTAAGTTTAAAACCAAATCATATTATTTTTCTTATTAAAAGCATAAGAAGAAATATCTTAATTATGTTGAATTTTATAAAATTTTGTTTTAATATTGCACGGCATTGTCTAACAGTTAACCAAACTTCATTAAACCTGTTTCATGAGATGTAAAAATAAATTATTTTTTAAATTGCAAATATATATTGCATATATACATTGTCTTCTCATACGGCTTTACACCTTCTACTTTTAGTTTTAAATTGGCTGACCTTTGGAGCTTTCCTCGTATCTAGGTACAGAGGTAAAAGAACAGCTATAGTAACAATTGTTACGAGAGGGAACTTGAAGAGCATAATTATCACTGGACTTGAGGAATTTTACCTCACTGTTACAAAACTTAAATCTCACCTTTATGTAAATAGGCGCAAATGGATCAAAGAGAATAGAGTACCGGAGAACCAGGGCAAAGTTGTATGTAGCCAGTATAACATTAAAAAGTTTCACTCTTGCACATAAGGAGATCATAAGTGTCGTAAATTTGATCCTGAAATAATGCAGGAAGCGCATAATTTAAATAGTAGTACTGTACGTCTGTTTGTTATCTAATTCCTCAACTAGCTGGCTACCAGCATGGTAACTATAATGTTGGAACAGATTACTGATACTATTTTTATGTTAGAGTCTCCTGAGGGGAAAAGACAACGGTGGCCTATAGACATTATAGATGTTACAGGTGCGTCGCTGCGGCCGGGATGTTTAGCCTATTGTCCAAGTCTACCGACTAACCTACCCTCTAAAACGGTACAAGGCAGTCATTATGGCAGCATGAATAGGTAAGGTGGGTATACCCTGGGTGATGCATATCTAATTGAAATGGAGATAGACCGGTCTGCGCCGATCGTGGTATATTTTGGTATTGATACATTCTGCCTATCCCGTAACGGACATGGAGTGAAGATACGTGTGTAATGACTCACGAAACTCTAAGGTGATGACGCATTTAGCTAGAAGCCTTCTCATTGTAACTTTCAATAATTTCAATTCATACAAATCACCTTTAACATCTGTGGTGTCTAGAGGTGGAGAGCCGTGTGCTTCTTCGTTGGCCCATTACATAAATAAAATAAAATATAAAAAATAAATACATTATTTTTTAAGCTATAGGCACCGATAAGTGTATAATATGTATATTAATATTTTTTAAAGTCTATATGAATAAGCTAAAAGCTTTTGCGAGTTTGACGATATACTTGCCAAAAAAGGAAAGTTCGGTTGATGTGGATAAACCCTTTTCTAAAATGCAAGGATTGACGAGCCTCATCCATCTATACCAAAAATATAGGATATAGGAAACAATGGGTAGGCTTCAATTAACCGCACATACGGGAATAGCTTTGTGTTCATCATTTTCAGTCACAAAGGATTACTTTCCATACATATTCATAAGTGAAGCCTACCCTAGATAAACCGATACAAGTTGGTTATCCCTATTGTGCTAAGGCAAATACCTCATGATTATGCCATCCTAATCACTCTTTCGCAATAAGATATTACGCTTCTTCAGTAAATAAATTTTAATTAAAAAAATAAAAAGTATCTTTACTCGCGTATATTCGAAGAGGTAGGCAAAAGACACCCACGATTTGCTGAAGGTGAACTTCTTACATTGCATGACCTATTCATCATTATTGTGTTTTTTTTTTGTTAATAACATTCGCAGCAGCGAAATAAATCTGAGCGAGAGAGAAATTGAAAGAAAGTGTTGGTTTAAAAGTGACAAAAGATGTGCACGGTTGTTTCGGTTAAATAGAAAGATTTATGTAACAATAATAAATAAAATTTCCTCGTTTCGTTCAAATTTTTATTTACATTTTTGTAAAAAATTATAAATTACACAAGCGTGATAGCAAACTACAGTCCTGGTTGGAGTAAGCGGGACAAAATGATGTTAGTTAACAGGCCCTAAACTATCGTTGTTTGGACCTATCATGAAACATTCATGGAGATAAAATACGGCCAGTGCACAATATCACGCAAACAACATGCAGATGTACCTTAAGTTATACCAAACACCGAAATAATGTGGTGCTTTACAAATCTGCGGTCTAATTTACATTCGTAGTCCAAGACATCCCTAAATGCGATTACTGGTTTAACAAACAGTTTATGTGTACAGAACCATTAAATCATGGTAAGTTGATATCTGCGATGCTCTTTGTTTATAAATAACATAATATTGTTAATGAACAAAGAGTCTGTTCTGTCTCGCGCTTGGACAATTTTAAACTATTTGAACAACAAATCCCAAAATAATAATAATAATATCTTTATTGTACACAAAACGTTATAACAAACATGAACATAAAGATAATACAGTACAATGGGTGAGTTTATCTCCAGCAACAGATATTTCTACCAGCTGACCCGTAAAAAGAAAAAACAGAAACAAAAATAAACGTAGACAAGTGTAGATACACGATTTGTTGACTATGAAATACTTAAAAAAATAATACCTAATAAATATAGACAAATAAATAATATGTAAATATATACATAAACATATACATGATATGAAATTAGTTTAATTCTTAGCGAGCCATGACATAATAAGATTTTGTTGTCAGTTTTATTCGAGTCTTTGAATTGACTAACGGATAATCTAGCATGTGAGGTAGCGGCTGACATTTACAAGCATACATTTTGCTTACCATCGTTCAAACGTAATTCAGCCGCGAGACTTGGGTGCGATTCCCTATGGAGGCAGGCATCTGATTGCCATTTAGATGTTAGTATTTCCGGGTCTTTAACTATTAAATTTATTCTAGTATCTATTAGGTATCTAATCTTATAAGTATGTGTATGTAATAGAACCGTCGACTAACACATATTTTTTACTCACTTTGGGATTATACTTAATTTGTGTAACTTGTCCAGGTGTATTTATTTATTTTTAATTTTTATGTACTCCAAAGCGAAAATGCTGTGGTGGTCGCGTTATTTTAGCTTAGACAAAAGCTTTTACACAAAACCGCAGTCTGAAGTAAAAGTTGAGTCATATCAAAATTATTCCCGCGTCAACATAAACTAGGTATCGGAGCAATAAGTATGAAAACTTTTCGCTAGAGACACGAAAGGTGGCAACTATGAATTGCCAACCTGAAGCCGGGATGTTAGGCCTTGAGAAAAAGTAAGCTTGTTCGCTGCCTTTAATCTTTTGCTATAAAAATAAAAAATAAGTTGACAGAAAAATCTATTGTTAATCTCAGTTTAAAAAATCCTAAATATTTCGTTAATATAAATTGCTAGCTGATAACATATAAAACTAATTTTACTGTTCAAACCAATGGCAGTTTACAAGGGTTTATATTTTATATTTAGTTATACTTCGCATGGATTCGACTGCAGGTAAATTTTGTTGTTTTATTTTTCTACTCACTCACACTCACAAATTATTTGAAATTAAAATTAGATTATTTGTAATAAGTGTGTTATATGTACTACTAATACACTTTTGATACTTAAATTATTAAACTTGAAATTTACAAAACCAACGTATGCCATATTAGTTCTTAGAGTGTTTGAAGTTTGTATCCATTATTTATAAGAATGTATAATAAGAATATTCAGAATAGATTGGTGGTACAGGTAAGGCTAGTTTCACGGACGTCTAGATCGAAGACGTGATCCCTGTAGATGTTGAAAACTGCTAGCTCCCAGCTACTATGAAATATGCAATTCCGTGGCTTAGCCATGTAAATTACTGAAAGTAGCAGTAGTCATAAGTGCCAGATTGCTAAAGAAAAAACTAACAAAGTGTATCCAATCATCATCTAAATTAAATGCAGTTCTATAAATTGTAACTGACATTTTGTTACAGAATTTGTAGCAAAAAGAGAGTTACAATTTATTGAAATTAAAATTAAGTATTTAATTTGAATTAAATTGACTGTATAAGTCATCTCACATATACATACATAATATCTTTACTGTGCGCCTGCTATAAGAAAATAGTAGGGTTGTAGCAAATAGATAATAAATGTATACGGATGTAACAAATTTATAATGCAATTGCTAATTTTATACAAGAAGATGACTTTTCGTTGGTTTTTTACGCTAGTATGGCGATTGACTTTGCTTTTTGTAGTCTTAGTTTCAATCCCCGCGTCGAATAACAAAAAAGTTAAATTTGTTTTTTAATTTTTTTATAAATCAATTTTGCCCGAGACCACACGCTTATATGGATAGGCTTTCCACCTATCACATTGCGGGACTTATTGTCTTCAACTAGTCGTTGTGCCTTTGCCTACACTTTTTCTCTTATTTTTCATCTTTTTATCTCAAACATTATCTCTCAAAAACAATGCACATCATATCCGCATAAAACTCAATTTCAGGACAGACTCTTAATATAAAACACATATTTTAACAAAATCGATTGACGAAAAGTGTGTTTTCGAACACGATTAAATTGTTTCTAAATAATTAATCAGTACAACAGACAAACGCTACTTATAACCAAATCATACATTGTTTAAAAATGCCTAACATAAAGCGGTAAATTCATCCAATGGGAAATGTCCCATCCGAATCCGAATCCGAATCCGAATAACAATGTTATATAATGATATAATATACTGATATATAACAATGTTATATAATGATATAACGCTGTTATTCGGATGAAATAGTCCTATTTCTCGTTTCACATCGTCTAATTAAAATATGAACTTTGTAGACGATGCAAAGTCACATAAAAGGAAAACCATAAAGCAAAAGTTGGGTACGTATAATGGAATTCTACTTATTTAAGCTGCATATAACTTGTCATTTTGTTATTCAGTAATCTAATAGTTTATTTACTTTGCATGAGAAATTAGATATAAGTAAGTTAATTAGCAGCTTGCTGGAAACGAATATCGCTATACTCTAAAACAGGAAATAAAGCTTTTAGTTATTGCAATTCGCTGAAGTTGTCTAAAGAGCTGAGCTATTTGAA
Organism: Calephelis virginiensis; assembly: GCA_002245475.1. Classification (NCBI taxonomy): domain Eukaryota; kingdom Metazoa; phylum Arthropoda; class Insecta; order Lepidoptera; family Riodinidae; genus Calephelis; species Calephelis virginiensis. The sequence continues at coordinate 11,642 of NJDC01065221.1, forward strand.
CATTAAAATAAATATTTAAGTTTTGGATTACTGACTCCGTTTTGAATTTTAAGGTCTTGAATATGAGGTCAGAATTCAAGGAATTGATAGCTCAACTTTCCTGTACATATGTTCATAAATCACAAATAAAAAATCCTATTTAAGATATCTACGAAACTTTATACAAGATCGACTCCTACATGATTTTATGTATGTTCATTGTAATTTCTTAACCGATTTAAATAAATGTTTTCTTATTCAAATAAGAAACAGTGTACTTCGGAGTTAGTCTTTTTATCACCAAGTGTGAATCTAATGACAGCATTCCAGGGATATTAAGGAAAAAAAATGTGAACGTTGATGATATATTTATTAAAATCAAAGTAAGGTTTTGCAGTTTTACTGCTGTTAAATTATATGATACATACATAAAATTGGATAAATGCGAAAAGCAGTTTGTTGCTCTTTCACAATCATGACAGTATATTCAAGTAAGTAGCTATTTTTTTTTTTCTTAAATCAACCCCCTAAAGACTATAATAGATGACAAAAAATTACATAAACATCTTTACTATTTACTCTTTACTATGCTGACAAAATCACGGGCAAACAGTAAGTAATAAGAGATCGCATTCATTCTTCCTAGACGAAGAACTAACACCATGCATTAATATTCCAAAAAGATATTTTAAAATAAAGCCAAATCAGAAATAAAGTGCATTGTAAACTTTTGCAGCAAATGCGAGTCTGTAGTACTGAAATTTGAAGTTTCATGTCATACCTGCTATTTTCAACTTAGTGCGCATTAGTGAGGCAAGCCTTAAGTAATGCACGTTATTTTAAAGGTTTGTGTTCTGCATTTCAGTTTTTTATATTAACTTGTAACTACTTCTTGAATTCCGTAGCTGAATCTCGTAAAATGGAACCATTTACATATTGATAATATCTGTCAGTCCATACATGTGTAAATTGGGATGGTTGGTAAGGTCTGTGAATTAAAATAAATGAAAACAACTTGAGGAAAACAAACAAAGTTAAAGCTTAGAACTATCACAATTATGTTAGCTTTCAAACAAAAAAAAAACGCATTAAAATAAGTTCATTTGTTTGGAAGTTACGATGTCACAGATACGCACAAACACGTATTATGTCAGATATTAAAAAGAGGTATTGTATAATATCAAACAAGAACGAATACATTTTGCCGTTTGGTAAAAGCAATTTCTTTTAATTAAGAATAAAAATGTAACCGTGAACGAATGTTTCAATCCATTTATAATGTGATCCGATATTGGTAGATTTCATTGCAGTTTTCTCGCATATTTAATTCGATCAGTCGGTCTGATATTTCCCTCAAGTAATGTGAATGTAATATATCTCTTGTTTATGTGATGTTAATAGAATAAAAAACCACTTTCTTGATGTTCCTGGGGTATCTGATGTTGCTGATGATATTGTTGTTCATTTTAATGTGCACCGTCACTTGTCAGGGATATTTAATCTGCAAACAGTTAGTGAGGACAGTGTTTTGAAAGCATTAAATAATATCAAAACAAATGCAACAGGCATTGATCATTTGTCAATAGATATGGTTATGTTAACTTTGCCCAATTCGTTATCAGCAATTACAAATACCATTAATAGCTCAATAGTTACTAGTACTTATCCTGAAATATGGCGCACGGCTTTGATTCGGCCCATTCCAAAAATTCCAGCCCTTCAGAACTAAAGGACTTACGTCTAATCAGTATTTTGCTATGCCTGTCTAAGGTGCTTGAAAGAATAATATGCAACCAGTTAACGGAATATGTTGAATCAAACAATATCTTGCCAGAACTGCAATATGGTTTTAGAAAGCGAAGAAGTACTTCTTCTGCACTATCAAATGTGTTAGATGACACATTAAAAGCTCAGGATAAGGGACAGGGAACAATAATAGTGTTGTTTATTTATTTATTATTGCACCAACAAAGTAAACACTAATACATAACAGTCAAGACAAAACATAAAAAAACAAGTCAGGTGTTACTCCAATTACAAGTGCGAATAGCTTTCATAAACTAAAAGTTTAGCAGTTTAAAATTTTAGCAATTATATAAATTAACAATTAAATGAATTGAGCAATTAACAAATAAATTAACAATCAAAATTAAATTACCAATTAAAACTAACCAACAATTGAATTAAATTAGCATTTCAATAAACTTATCAACTAAATTAAAAATATTACATACATTGCATATTTTTGAAATGAAAACATACGGTATAATAAGTAACGGAATTTATATAAATTCCATTGACAATAAAATGCATTGGTTTAACAGTACCTAATTAAATTTTATTACTACTATTAAAAACGAAAAAAAAAGTTATATTTAAGTAACCGATATGTTAGTTTTTTAAACTGAGCTAAATAGTTTGAGAAAATATCTATTTGGGTGCACTTATTATGAATAGAATTATAACTTCTTAGTGATCGGTTTAGTGGACCATTTCGATACAGATATGATTTTGAACTTCTTACTTCAAAGGGTGGTTTCTTAAGCCTCTGTATTATTTTTGGAATCACGATATTTATTTTAGATAACAGTTTAGGGGTATCTGAGATTCCATTGATGAGCTTATACAGAAACATGACGTCAAGTAGTTCTCTTCGATGACGAAGTGACTTGAGATAGAAATGCTCTAAACGATCCACGTATCTTGGCAATTGTTGGATTATTCGTGCAATAAATATATCTTTGTTACTTGCAAAGTTAAAATATTATGGTTTAAGTCAAAGTGCAGCAAAGTGGTTTGAAAGCTATTTGCGTAACCGCAAGCATTAAATAATGAAAACGGCACGACTAGTCGATCTTTTTGTCTTCCAGTCGACAGAGGTGTACCCCAAGGCTCTATCTTGGGACCACTTCTTTTTGCTATATACACTGCTTATATCACAAGTTACATATTTAATTGTAAATACCATCTTTATGCAGATGATGTCTAACTGTATATATCTTTTAAAGCTACAGACACAGCACTGGCCATAGAAAAATAAAATGAGGACCTATCGGTTCAAAACACCAGGTAAACAATTTATTACTAAAATTAATGCAGTAAGCATATTGCGTGTCACGGAAGCTCGAAACTTAGGTTAGCTTGTAAACGAAAATCTTCGGTTCGAGAAACATATTCAAAAAATAAACACTCGTAATTGCTTTTATAGGTTAAAAGTTTTGTACCGCATTAGAAATTACATAAGCCAGGATCTGCGTACAAAACTCTGTGACACACTTGTCCTGTCAAAATTTAACTACGTTGATACTGTGATTGGCCCACGTTTAGTAGAAGTTAATACAGAGGATACGAAATGCTTGCATTCGGTACTGCTTTGATGTACCTCCGCGATTACACGTAACTCCATATTTAAATAGTGCCTCAATTATGAAAATGGATTTTCCACCGTTGTCTACACTTTGCGTCAATGCTCTTTGGTGTGCTTAAATACAAATTGTCATCATACTTGTACAACAAATTAACATGGATTAGTGCAGAAAATTCCAATCATTGGACTAGGGCTTCACAAAACTTGTTTCGAATACCTTGCCATGAAACTGAAGCTTTTCGGGGAAGTTTCAGCTACAATGCTAGTAAGTGTTGGAATGACACTGCCACCATTTTAGAAAAATTTAAGATGTTTTTATTAAATATGCAAAAAGAAGAACTCTAAATAAATATTCAAAATCATACAGCAACTATGTATGTTTTTGATTTTTTTTAATTATGTAATATATGTATAGCATTATTACATTATTATTACTGTATTCTCGATTGTATGTTGTTTTTTGTTTTTCTTTTTAATTTATTTATCTACATAATAAAGTAATTTACAATAAAGCTGGGGTTTTCGTTGACTTTTGTATATTTTTATGATTATCTGCATAGTTTGTGTGATTAATCTTGTTTAGTGTTTTTTTATGTAAGCAACATCTTTGTATAGCCGATATTTAAACTTTCAAAAGTATATATTTTGTACTCTTTTATTTGTATTTTTTGCGAATGACGGGTTGTATATTCTTTTTACGATATTTGTACCTAATTTGTGTTTTGATGGTATTGAAAAAAAAATATCTGTCAACACTGAAGGGGGAACCTGAAAATCAGTTTTAAAGCATTATGCTTTAACAATATATGCTGAGTGTTTCTCCCATTAGCAACACAGAGCTGCACACTGCGTTTATAATATTTATATATTTGGTTAATTGTTTTTCCTTGCAAAGTATTTTTTTATCGACATTATTTTTTTTTCATTGTAATGTGTGTAGTGAATGTGTGCGTTAATAAATCTTTTCTTTCTTTCTTTTCTTGTGATTTCTAATGCTCATTGCCGTTAAAAGACAATAAGAGATACAATCCGACAGCAAATCTGACTATGTCATTAAGAAAGTGAGTATCATATTCCATAAAACATCTTGAAGCTTTAGACGAATTTGCTAAAAGAATTTGTATATTTGTTTTTTTAGTGAAATTTATTTATTATGCCATTAGAAAACGAACATGATTCTCCTGTAAGAGACTAGGGTGGCCTTTATAGATAATACAGATGTGTCGCTATCCTGTGGACGTGGTGTATAGATTTTACACAGATTTATGCAAATCTACAGGCTACAGAATACATCGAAACGGAAAATGCAACTGACATTATAGTGGCATGAATAAAGCGGTGCATTCTTGATTTTGTTGGTTATGACCCGTTTAACCTTTGCTCGCCTATTGCAAGCTACCTTAGAAGGGAAAATAGATGTAGCGCTTTATGTTTAAACAAGATTACATACTTTTTTATTACATATTAAGTAGAAAGATTAAACTTATGGTTTTTTATGGCTGAGATCTTTCAGTAAAATTAACGTTTGTACGTTGACCGCTTACACGCTTAATGACGAGTTGAGCAATTAGAAATACTATTGACATGTATATCACGTACTGTTGAAATAACTTTGGTCCAGTACAGTCAGTTTTTAAAACAAAATTGGGTTGAAAACTAGACGGACTACCAAAAAGATCGTTTACTCACGTTTCTTCTAAATTACTGTCCAGAAAAGTAATATAACATTTACTGCATTCATGTGAATACGAATATATATGAAAGACCCATTCAAGGCCTAAATTAAAAACGAAACATATTTTTTTCATTCATTTGTTTCGATAAACGAATTACGAGATGATTGTAGAAGGTCATGTTATGTTTGTTACTAGAGAAACAGACTCCTTGGTATGTCTAGTTAAATATGAACTGTGGGTTTCGGTACAAGGGAGTTGTGAGCGACGTCAAACAAAATTAATGATACTATGCAAGCCAATTTGAATAATAAACTCCGTTGTTTCAGGTTTTGGAAGTGTTTAAAATATTTAATTTAAACTTAACGACAACACAAAGCTAAAGATAAGTATCTCAATGTCTTCTTTCTTCGAGTTTTGTTATTTATACTTTAGTATATCAAAACTCGAATATTTACAACCAGTGCCAGGTTAACTACAGTCTGAAACTCCTATTATCGTCTTTAATATTATAACCGCGATAATGTCATTAAACGTTACTGCTGTAACCTATTTTGGACCCCGCAAGGCCAAGGACTTGACATCCCAGCCTTTGCATTGCTTCAGTACCACCTTTATCGACTATTATTTATTGCTTGTCGTATTATTGCTTTAGTACCAACTTGTTTTTCTTATAATTGCATGAAAATTTAAATATGGATCTTCAGTACGTTGTTTTGACATGACAATATAAACAAAAACATTTACTTAAATTGGGGGTAGGTAAGACTACAGTAGGGACAGACTAACTTATATTATATACTTTCTGAGAAATGTTATCGCATACCTATTAATTTTGAAGTTATACTTCTTTTGGCGCGATTGGGAAAAATGATGAGAGTGAATTTTTACGATGCGCGCACACCGACAGATAAATGTGACAGTCTGAAGTTAGTTGCTACCGACAGAAAAAACAACACCTTAAAGTTAGTTGCAAACCTTTTTATTATTTTAGATATGTAAAAAAATTATGACGCAAAAATAAATTTTATTTATGATTTTTAATTATTTTGTTTTCAATTATTGTTGCATGCTATTTATGTATGTATGCGTTGTGTTATTATTTGGTATTTTTGGATTGTTACGCCAAAGAAGTATAACTTCATATGTGCGTACATGAGTAGACACACTCTTTTTTTTATTAAAATATAATCAGAAATATAAAAAACGCTACAGAAAAAAGTTTTTTGTGTTCAAAACATTTTTTTTGTAACTGGTTATACATAAAAGTGACTTGTAATCTGAATGTTACCGTTGAGCAAACTAGGTTTTGTTACATGAAGTGGAAGCTCTTAACAAAGTAAAAACAGAAACTATTTAATCATACATTTGTAAAACTAAAAAAACAATGAAACATTAGAACGACGTAATGTTGAGCAACAATTCATTAAGTATCTTCACGCCCATATCCCCGAAGAGGTAGGCAGAGGCACAACCAGGGCACCCACGACTAGCCGAAGATTAGTATCTTATGGTTGTGGGACTTAGAAGTCCCACAATGTGATAGGTGGCAAGCTTATCGCCAACCCGACACATATCCTATCCCGAGCAACATTTTTTTATTAGTAAATTGGAAAAACCCAATTTCCGTTTTGTTGCCCGACCCGGGATTCGAACCCGGGACCTCATGCAGTCAAGTTCAACAACTGAACTGCTAGACTACAGAAGCGATAAGGCAATTTCATTAAGTAACCATTAAAAACCATTTGTTTACAGTATATACGCCAAATTGGTTACTTGATTTAAAAAAATGATAATTAATATTTTATGATAATTAATATGCTTGGCGTAGTACAACAGTTTCTACAATAACGACAAAATGTAATTTCTTGTATTACCTGAATTTAGTTCTTTTTGAAATACAAAAATAATTTATTTAAAAATATGTTTTGTTAGCACTACTTCTAAACGGCTCTACCGTTTTTATCGCCGGATGGAAAAAAAATAAGTATCCGTGTTTGCGGTGTCATTATAACTTTTAGACGAAAGAATCAATTTCAATTAACATAATTGTTTGAAAGCTAACGTCATACAGGAGGCTTTTAGGTACATTTGGAATATCTTAAGTTGTTTTGGAGGTTATTAAGAAATAGTTTTTGTGTTATTAGTAGATCTACACTTTTCACAGACTTATTTATAAAATACTAGCTGACCCGGCAAACTTTTTCGTTTTTTCTTCATAACAATCTTATCATGACAATAATGAATAAAGTAAAAAAAGTAGCGATAATACTTCATCCGTATATGTGTTAAATGGTAATTCATTTTTGTTAACATAAATTATATTTTAACTATTCAAATTATTAAAAGCAAGCAACGTGTACGTGATTTCAATGAAGTTACAATTTAAAGTCTATATTCAATCTTTAATAATCACTAGGATTTTCGGCTTACGCAGCGAAGAGCTCAGTTCGATAGTTGTACCACGTTGTACGTTTATCGCTTATATACAGATTTACTCGTATATTAAAAATATACATTAAGTAAGTATAAAATCATGTGAAGTGCTAGCTGATTGTAAGCGACTTTGTCACCGTAAAGCAGTTACGATTTTCATACTTACTTTTCTCTTAAATTATATTCCTGTATGGGTTGATTTTTTCAAAGTATATGTCTGAATAATATGTATAATATGTTTATGTGTAATAATATGTTTGTAAGTCTTTGGATATATGTTCATCGAATTTCATCTAAATTAGTCCAGTGGTTTAACCGTGCAAGCGTAACAGAGAGGCAGAAAGACAGACAGATATTCGCATTAATGAAATTAGTATGAATATGTATGTAAAATAAATTAGTTGACGTATAATATAAAACCGTTAGGGATTTAACCCTGAGTTGGTTTAACCAGGAATTAACTTCATATTTTACGGCTTAACTCATCACTAGATTTATTGTCAATAGTCAAGCTCATAGGAAAAGTTTTAATCAATTAAGCGCAGTAAAACTGAAAAAAGTGACGTTATCTAAGTAGGCCATAAATAAGTGTTTTCCCTGACAACATTAAGTTTCCATCATCAAATACAGACTCGGTGACAATGGCACTATATGTGAAGTGCGTCTTTGAAAAACGAAAATCAGGAAAAAAACGGAGAAACTATTAAGCAAATTCAAAAAAAATTTAAGACTCGAATCTCTTATCTTGTTCTAAGCTGTTTAAAAATAATGTTAAACAGAAAGAATGGAAAAATAGATTCTTTCTATTCACAATTGCGGTATGATAATTAATTAAAGAAACTTGTTCACTTAAACGCTATTTTTTATCGCCTTTTTTCGTTTGTGGATTGAAAATTTCAATAGCGTATTAATTTCATCCCTATAAAAGTAAAAGGTACCAGTTATTTCCCCAATTTTAGGGATATTTCTCATAATTTATACAACATTAAAATTAAAATTCATTTCACATGGTGATAATATATAAAAGATAATATTGTTAAAATTGGTGTCTTTTCTAGTATATCATAGTCTTCGATATTTCTATGTGAGAGCTACCGGCCCAGGAAGATTTTAGCTAATGCGGTTGTTGGAATGAATGATAATACTTAATATAATATATACATAAGATAATACGTGAGACGTAAAATATATTTTTTCATGTACCTATAAAGTTTTATTTGAAGCTTTGAAATAAGAAACACGTATTTTAAGAAATAATTGTCTGAAAACTTGCCATGAACAGAGCAGATGTCAGCTGAATACGAGCTTTATTTACTGGCAACATTGTATATTAAGCAGCCAATTAGACGCGTTTGTCGACGGCGAGTGCACAACCGCACCACGGGATTATCTCTCTGTGCTGTCTACAGATTGCTCCTAACACTATATTTACATTTAATTAATTAGATTAATTAAAACCCAGACAGAAGTAATAAGAATTTGTGTTAAAAATGTAAAAGACGTAGTAGGCTAATATGTACTACAAAATAAATGTATTTTGGACTTGTATATATTAAACAGCAGCTGTTAACTTTCTTGATAGCAAGATATAGATACTGAAATATATTGAGAAAGCAAGGATGATGTGGATGAGCTATCTTTCCTACAAAGAACAAGCATAATCAAATCTTTATTCGACAAGTAATCGCGTAATCAAATCATCTATTTGTTGAAAATCTACCGTATGCCACCCAGACTATATGAATACTGATGAAGAAACATCGACCCAACAAAGATAAGCAACAAGTGTTATATACCTGGAAGAAGTCTTTGACAGGATGAAGTGAAAGTTGTTGTAACAGGCAATAAAGACACAAATTATTCCAGAATACTACAGTATTCTCGTGCAGGACATGTAGGTATAATGACAAAGACGCATGTAAGTAGTCAGGATGGACCTATTATTAAACCACTTGAGATTAAAGTAGATGTGTACCAAGCAAGCTCACTCACTCCATACTTAATCTGTTTATACACGATGTTTTTACGGTAGGGGGTTCAACATTCAAAGTTGCTTCTATTATGGAAAAGATAGTCGAAAGTTATGAGATGAGAAGGGATGGTCAACAGTTAAGAGATATTGGCAATCCCAAACAAGGAAAAAGGGTGAGGTAGACCAGAACAGTCTACACAGAGCTGAACACACAGGCAACTCAGGACAGAGCGTCTCGGTGCCTAGGAACAAGATTTTTTTATAGATAGGACATCTTTTACGAATTACGAATTATGATCCTAAGTTTTATGTAGTTCAGAAATTAAAAAAAAAAACTATAAATGGTTTAATTATCTTTTATAACTTAAAACCTAGAATGTGCAGAAACATTTAAATGTATAAACGAGTATATATCCAAATGGCTTTTGGATCTGAAATTAAACACATACAGCTTTATTTAAGTTTCAGTGTTGATTTTGTGTCAATCAACTATTACTTATGATTTGAGATATACTTTTCTAATTTTACTGACCCAGGGTCCAGGGATAATTTGAATTAGTCAAGTCGTTATTTATTATCAACGACACTAAACAACCAATTGTAATGTTAAGTTAAAGATACTTTTGAGGTTAAGTAACATACTTAACTAAATACTGTTTATTGTCCGCGACTTCAGGCGCGAGTTGAAATGATTTTACATGGTTAATAATGAGGAAAAAAGATTTTCCCGCATTAAAAGTTATCTTGAATGTTGATTAGGGCCATAAGGTAGTATTAAGTACATAAATCAATGACAATGTGAGCAACAGGTTTTTTTTAGTAAATATAAATAGACATACAAATTAATAAAAATTTTAACAACCCTCGTTTTAAGATCATATATATACAAAACGTAGAATTTTTTTAATAATTCATTTAGAGATTTAGTTTTATTTTTGGTTAACTAAAGTTTAGTTAGGTATTTATATAAGTATATTGAATACTAATATGTTTTCTTTACATGATGGAACCAAAAATGTTCATATATACAAATATTGTAAAACGAATGAATGACAACTTTCTTAGCCTGAAAGGTCGTTACAAACCTCGGAACCTTGGTGACGGAACCTTGATGACTTTCTGATTCTTAAAAGGGGTTCCACGGAATCCATTTTAAGAAATCCTGCCATTAAATTACTACTTATGATTAAAAAAAAGACAATTTTTTTCTGTCTTAAAAATCTATTATAACATACAAACACCTTTTAGTATTTCCAGTCTTGTTGGTGGAAACATATTTCACATTTACGTGGTGTGAATACACATAAACTACCTTTAGGTGTCCGGCCAATGTTGGTACCATATGAACACATACTTATAGTTTGTATGTAGGGCGATTGGGTAGTTAAATCTTAAAAAATATTAGCTGACCGATAACCTTTGTATTGACCGATAAACGATGATTACGAACTGAAGAAACTTCAAACGAGTTTCAGAAATAGCCTGGTAATACGAGTACATCTTAAGGACCAGTTTTTTTACCGACCCGGAAAAAGGGAGGATTTTATTCAATTCGAGCGTATATAAATTAAATGTATAAAAATTTAAGTGCTCATCACACAAATGCCTGCCCGTGTCGGGAATCGAACCCGAGCCTCGCGGTTGATCGGTGTAGTTAGGCGAGTACGCTAGCCACTCGACCAACGAGGCGGTCAATCAAATATATCTATAATCTTCGATCTCTACAGGTCACGGTTGTCCCTTGACGTCAAGAGAGGCGTGTGATTGTTCACGGTCGGAATAGAATAACGCTCTTTCGTAGCTTAACCAGAAAATTATCGCTATATTTTTTTTATTTTATAAAAAAAAATATTCATCATCCCGATTAATGAAGTATATTTCATATGTTAAATATTCACAGCGAAACGGTTGAATCAATTTTATTAGGTAAGACCTTGTCAAAACCGGCGAAACATATACACTACTACTTATCCCGAAATCTCAAAGAACTTCCGCTGCGCAGCTAAAATACTTGCATTCCCGGGAGAAACTCAAAAACTTTATCAATTTAAGCGGACAATATATACGTAGCTAAAGTTTTATATTTCTGACCTAAACATGAATAACTAGGTGGCTCTTCTAAGGGTAAGAGACAACACTGTCGCCTATAAAAACTATAGATGTCACGATACCAAAAGTAAATGTATTATATCGGTACTAAGCGGTTCTTGCCATTTAGATACCTGGTGGATTAGTGGGTACCTGTACACCGTATACCGGTACTATCCCGATACCAATACCTAGCAAATACCTGTTCTATCGTCGATAAATACCTGTACCTGATAAGTGCAGGTGAGGCGTAGCCTATTTCTGTTTTTCAGTGTCCGTATTGTTGAAATCTATCAAGTAGGAGAGGTATATTCGATTGAAGAAAAATATTACGTCATTTATTTTCTGGTACCGGTAACACTAAATACTGTTGAGTACCGGTACTAACAGTACGAGTAAAGCATTTGGAATCGGTATTGCTGCAAGGCCGTTACTACTGGTTTGCATAAATGCCAGTATGTCAAGTCCTGCTGGTTAGTCGCTATCTTACGGTTGGGATCTAATGGGACTAAGACTATGAGACTCTCTGATTGATCTCTAACACGGGACCCAGCTTCACAAACACTGGTAATATTATGGCGACAAGAATAATTAAAGCGGCCGTAGCAATTCCGTCGAGCTGCTTCACAACCTAGTATTCTATTTTTACTGTGTTGACGTTGACTTTATGAAGTCTAGGGTTGATTTCCACATTAGACAACCAAAAATTAGTTATTTCAATATTTTTAAAAAAAGCAAATTGCACAGGATTAGTTACGTGTTCAATTGGCGATAGATTTTCAACTATCACATTGTGGCAAGTATAACTTAATTGCATCTGTTGATTTTCGTATGGGAATATTTTTCGCTTATGTTGACGATATCATTGTTATTGATGAGATTTTGACACAAACAAAAACGTATGCTCTTTGAAGTATAACTTAAAAACTTATAAAAGGACATTGATAAAATGTATGTGAAACCATTTCGGAATTATTTGCTATCTTTGGCGAAAAGAATTATCAAATCGCGACGTGGAAACTAAGGATATATTTGGAGTCGATTTTTGCAGTTTTACTGAGCTTCATGATAATATATCAAATTATAGATTATTACGAACTTCGGATACTAGTCTCGTGGAATCGTTTTTTTGTCGTTCTATAAAACCCTATAAGTTTCAAGGAAACAATGCTGTTGTAGATCTTATTACATTACAACGCATAAGGATCCCAAAAACTCCCAAGTACAGAGGTATTCCGATGATTTTCATCGCGACTACCGTGACTACAAGAACGAAAGGCAAATCTTTTGAATGCCAGTAAAATTAATCACCCGTCCCGAATTTCCCCCTTTAGAGTGCTCACTCGAATTCCCTTTCAAACCAACCAGCAACATTTTTTAATACGTGAAGTAGATGAGTCGTCTAGTTTTGTTTTCCTGTACCTACCTATACCTCTGTCTAACTTATTGGGACACGGGTGTATAGTTTTTTCAACAGTCGAATAGAAGTTGCATTCAAAGCTCAATAGATAAAACAGCAATCTTTTCATAAAAGCTTTTCATAGAAATCCTTCAGTCAGTTAAAAATAGTAAAAGCCATATTCATCTTCTCTTTTATTTTTAACGTAGATTAAAACTGTATAGGATTTCAGCGCATTTGCTTTTACCTGAGCATGTTTCTGAGGAGGTATAATCGATTTTTCCGCTAATGCAGTACGCTCAGGTTTCACCCTCATCCATCAATACGTGGAAGAAGTTCTTAAGCCAGTGTTTTATTTATTTGATACATTTTGTTTATTTAATACCTTATTTTAAACACGTAAAATTAGAACGAGAAAAAAGTACCAAATACCAACTTATCTATTTTCACTTATTTATTTTTCGCCGGTTTTGATAAGGTGTTACCTAATAAAATCAAGTCAACCGTTTCGCTGTGAATATTTTACATATGAAATATACTTCATTAATCGGGATGATGAATGATTTTTTATAAAATAAAAAAATATAGCGATAATTTTCTGGTTATGCTTCGAAAGAGCGTTATTCTATTCCGACCGTGAACAATCACACGGCTATCTTGACGTCAAGGGACAACCATGGCCTGTAGAGATCGAAGATTATAGATATATTTGATTGACCGCCTCGTTGGTCGGATGGCTAACGTATACGCGTAACTACACCGATCAACCGCGAGGCTCGGATTCGATTCCCAATGAGGGCGGGCATTTGTGTGATGAACATTTAGATGTCTGCATTTCCGGGTCAGGGTGATTATTTAATTTATTCTGATATCTATTTAAGTATTTCTATGTATTAGTATCGTTGACTGGCACCTATAACACAAGCATATAATTTGCTTACTGTGGGGTTAGATTCAATTTGTGTGACTTGTCCAGGAATATTTATTTATTTATATATTTACATATAGATGCGTCGCTGTACTGTAGCTGGAGTGTTACGCTTAATATGTACGAAACGATTACTGAAATAGGTAACGCGGAGCAACCGCATGCAGGACAGTGGCTGCACAGCATTCGGCAACCAATGGTGTTGTTGAAAATGAGCCAGCTATCCTATGCTTTCTTCTTGCAAGCTACTGGGCAGAGGCAGATCCTAGAGAACTTGAAATATGATCATTAGGTATATAAGATCTGTTTGGACATTTTTTTTATGATTGAAGTCAAATCAATCAATTCCAAATACATTACTACTAATTGTTTTTTTTAGGATTACTATTAATTGGATGTAGGTACCCGGGGAGACCAAGGCTTACATTTCACGATCAGATCAATCGGATATTATCCGAGGGTGGTGTCAAGAGTCTCCGAAACCGGCGTGTT
>NJDC01065221.1:34640-50867 GCA_002245475.1 Calephelis virginiensis
AGCTATATGCAAATAATTATTAATGATAAACCAATGACAATTAGTCATAGATTTATAAAGCCGAAATCGCATATTCGGCACTTCAAAAACTCTCGCTAAAAAAAGGAGCACACAATCTAAAATTGTACTTTCATTTTAATAGTTTTGTAGCTCTGTCATCATCGATTAAAAAAAACGTGTAAGAGAGAGAGAGAGAGAGAGAGAGAGAGAGAGAGAGAGAGAGAGAGAGAAATCCAACTTATAGCAACCCTTGTTTTTTAAATATATTTTTACAATTTTAAGTTAAAAGTGTCACATATTTTACTTACAAGTTTCTTTGTTCTTTTTTGCAGGAATTGGACGAAACATTTGCGTTCTTATTGAGAATAAACGTCGTGGTAAGACATCAAAGTTGGCAACACACGCCAATCTTAGCTGAGTTGTATTAGTTGTTTATCGGCTACTCAGCAAACGGGTTGGCAGAAATATTGATATGTAAATTTCAATTTTCTACAAAAGGAGAGTGTGAGAGACTCTATTAAAACTTTTAAACAATAAGACCGCTACTGATCTAATATTTTATCGAAGTCGGAAAGTAATGACCGGAATGAAGTCGGAATGACATCATCTGCTGTAATCAAAGAAGGCATGTAGTCAGTATCATCAACGTGGTAGAGTGTGAAGCAGCTTGCGCGTATTAGTCACGCCGCCATAATTATTTCTGCCACCATACTATTGGTGCTCGCCATAGTAATGCTTCTTGCTATGACAGAATTGCACAAATGGCCTAATATGCCAGTAAGTAAAAAAGCAATATAACATCTGTGGTTGTCTTTCCATCAGGAGATCTGCCTGCTTATATATTACTATACTGATATTATATTACTATACTGCTTATATATTACATGACAAATCTATTACAGATTGAAATCAGCAAAGACTGTTAAGAAGAGCAATATGTCATAAGCATTTTAATGAATAAAAGCTCTTTGTGTTGGTAAAATAGTTTCACGTATCCAATGCAACAAATTGACAAAGAAATTCTTTAATGAAAGCGTGCGTCAAACATAAACATACTTTAGCATTGTGTTCGTAGTTTGTTGCACATATTCTGCCTTATTCATAAAAAGTAGTTAAATAACCTCCTAAACATTGGTTAACTAATCATTTGATTAAGCCTTAAACATTGCTTACATTGTATTCTTTTTGAAAGGAAACTAAAACCTAAACTCAAAGTGTACCTACAGTACAAACGTTGAACAGTATGGAAACTAAGCCAAGTCGATAAAATATTTACCTACACTTTATTAAAGCATTAGGGTTGTGATATTACTTTTTTATAAATCGAATTATAAAATAGGTCTTACGACTGCATTGAACCAATAGAGCTTTGATTTTTATCTATCGAATTGCAATAACTACTTAGTTTACAAATAATTTAAGTAAGTGATCTCATGGCGTTGGTTGTACCTAGCAAAATATGAATTACTTGCTGGTATTTTTAAAGCGATGATGGAAACGAACAACGTATAAATTGTCTTAATGTGGCACTTCTTTACTGCAGCAGCTTGGGAACCACCAAGCAGCCTTGACGATGCGCATGTTGAGTAAGCGTGTCATTTCAAACATGCGTACTGTTTCACATTTGTACTGTGATGAGCCAGGTTGCTACCCACTTATGCGGTGTTGTATTTATTTTTCTTTATACTTTAATTTCATTTTTGAAGGTAAATGAAAATGTATTTAGACAAATAAAAATTCTGAATAACCTGTTTTTAAAAGTGAAGCTAAAACAAAGGACTATCATCATAAAATATATGGAAAGAAATGAAAATTTAATTACGAATATATCGATGGGTCCTACGTAGGTATTAGGGCCAATGCGACAATTAGAGCATTTTCACTTTTTTATCTTAAATGTTACATTTTACCCAGGTTAACAACCTACACTAAAAAAAGTTGACATTTATAGGGTAAAATGTTTTTTTTTGCTGCAGTAAAAGGGCTTATGTGACACTGCTGCACTTTAGCTTACATCGTAAATAATCTTTATAATACATAATGAACCCTCTAAAATTAAATCGAACCTAACAACATAAGTCAAGTTTGCGCGCTTAATAATTGAGCATTTCCCTTAACACCTGTGTGTCCAGGAACCCATCCCAGAGTTACTTTGTTGTTTTCTCCAAGCTTGTTTAAGACTTGAGCACATTCAAAAGTGAGCTTGGATTTAAGCTCGACGGATTGCAGTGCTTTCAAAGCTGCCTGACTATCCGACAGTATAATGACATGCTTATGAGAGTAGGAGCGGCTTAGGTTTTCTTGAGCACACACCAAGATAGCATATATTTCAGCCTGAACTACAGTAGCGTGAAGACCCAAGCTTACATGCTTTCTGAATAACGGCCGTTGGCAGTAGACACCTGATCCCGCTTTCCCATCTTTTCTTGATCCGTCAGTAAACCACGTGACGTCCCTTGATTCGTTGGGTTTTGGTACTCCGGTAATCCATTATTCTCTGCGGTTGAAGTAATATCGTACAGTCTTTTGAAACTGTATTTTATTATCATGGTATCCGATGGCATAGCTATGATAGGATTTGTAATGAGTCCATTGTAAAGTGTCCTCAGAGTTGAAGATTGCCAGCTATGTTGGCCTTTCTCCATTGTGCGGAGCATAGCGAGTTTAGCTTCCCATTGTACATGAATATGTAGAGGGTGTAAGTTAAGAATCGCCTCCAGCGCTTGTGTGGGAGAGGATCGGAATGCACTGGTGGCCATGCAGCAAACAATTCTTTAAAGGTTTGACCGATTGAAAGGATTTCAATCTACCCGAGATTGGTATGTTACTGGGCCGGTAGAGCCGTTCTGCTGTTCCAGACTACACAGTCGTAGCAGACTATAGGTCTTACTATGGCCGTATAAATCCATAGAACAGCTTTGGATTTGAGGCCCCATTTAGGTCCCAGTAATTTATAGCATGCTCCCATAGCATTTTTAAGCTTCGTTACAATCTATACTATGTGAGAATTCCAGGCTAATTTCTGGTCTAGAGTTAAGCCCAGATATATAACTTCTTTAGAAAAATGTATAGTCCTTCTAAAGAAATAGGACTCTTTCAGTTTATCTACTGAGCGCCTCTTAGTAGATGAAACTTTAATAGTTTTATCGGAGTTGACAGAAAGTTATACTTCTCTACACCACCGTTTCACTATACGGAAGGCTGATTGCAGTAAGTCTGAGACGGTGGCTTGACAACATCCTATTACAGAGATCATCAAGTCGTCTGCATAGCCTTGTGTTTCGAAGCGAGCATCATTGAGTTTTTGTAGCAGTTTGTCCACTACGACTGACCACATGAGTGGAGAAAGAACTCCACCTTGCGGACATCCTCTAGTGATGCGGGCCTCGATGGTCACATCAAGTAAAGAAACTTTGGCGACCCTATTTGTCAGCATTGCTCCGATCCAACGTATTATTGTTACGTCGATACCGCGTTTACGTCAATACCTCAACTGATGTCATACTGTGAAGTATGACATTAGTTGAGGTATTATCAAAAGCACCCTCAATATCCAGAAAGCCACACAAAGCTTTTTTGTCTTCAATTGCTCTTCCTACTTTGTCAACCATTTCCAGCACTTAACCAAGTAAAAAGTAGACTTCTGGGTGGGCACACAATTAACCCCCAAGATATTAAGTTGAAAAGTCCCAAGTGCATTGTACAGTTCCTAGTGACTGTCGGCCTTGCGGAACTTCTGTAAGCTTAATGAATAAGAGGCGTAATCACAATAGATCTGTCAAGGTTGCAGTGATCCTCGGGGTTCTTTGACCCGTACTCTTTTATACTAATAATAATAATAATAATATATTTTAAATTTTCCAGCGTCGGCGCTTGGTAAAACTTCCAAGTATCAAAGTTCTTTCTATCTACCCATTATAAATTAATTTATGGGTATACATCAAAAATAATATTGTTGAGTAGCTTAAGTTTTAGCCCTGATGATGCTGTATGCTATTTCGAACATAAGGTCAGAAATATGTAGCCGGTCAACTAGGTTACGCAACCCTATCTCCCTGTGAAAATACATTATTTCTAAATAAAGAATTAGGTATTATGTAGGTACCTATTTATTAAAATGCATAGTCTTAAGCACATTGAAAAACTTTAAGTATTTAAGAATAAGTGGCAAAATTTAAAATTTTTGATGATAAAAAGCAGAGGATAGTCGGCTGAAGTTATTAAATGCATCATGCTTGTAAAATCTATTAAACTAGAATCTACTGCATTGTAATATTTTTAATTAGGATGCCAAAATTCGTAAATTCGTGCGTGCTAGTTATTTATAGATCTGATTAATAACTCATAGGCGATGAAATCTGTTTGCAAACACATTTCATGTTGGCCATTGTATACCTAATTTGGTGTCATTCAGTTGTTATTTTTCACACTGAAAGGTTTTGTTTCTCTAATTTTTGTAGATAGTTACAATCAAGGTAATATATTTTACAAATTTATCTTATGTAGGAATAACCCCTGTAGATTTTTTTTAATACAATAATAGACATTGCCGAAAAAACTTATTTAATTCTAAGTATAACATGTAGCTATTATTTTTAAAACAGCCTACCGGTTTTGCTTTCTACAGCAACATCATGATTGGAACTTTAGAGTAAGAAACCAGTAGGCTATTTTTAAAATATAATAAATAATAAGTTTTGTGTAAATTGTGTTTTTCCTCTAAAACTATGAATTATATCAGTTGTTTTTGTTTTGGTTTGTGCCAATATTTGTGTCTGTGGTTTATTATATTTCAAGAAACACTTGTACTGTTTTACGTATCACTTATAATATATTACTTTATTAATAGCCTACCGGTTTCGCTTATACAGCATCACCAGGGCTAGAAGTTCTTAAGTAGTTAAGTAAGTTTTAGCCCTGATGATGCTGTGTAAGCGAAACCGCTGTAAGCGAGACAGGTAGGCTATAAATTACAAAGTAATAAATTATAAGTTATAAGTAAAACAGTACAAGTGTTTCTTTCTTTAAAAATAATAATAATAATAATTGACCACAATCACGAGTTCCTTGATATATAAGTGAACTTATGTTTTTTATTCCATCTCGGAATGTTGAAATTGTGCGAGGTTGATAAGGTACTTAATACGCTGTGAACTATTTGACGGTGACTTAAGTGCTTTAGTCAGATTGCGTATTGAATTTTTTGAAGTCCAGAAACTCAATAAAAATATATCGCATTTTTGACTTATGTTCTTTAGTCCGCCGACCCTACGACTATGTCCCTTGTAATTTCTAAACCAAAAGAAAAATGTTTTCTTTTTTGAAACATCGTACTTCCAAAGTGGTCCAGTTGCTATCAAGTGTAAATCTGATGATAGGATCCCAAGGATATTATAGAATGCACTAAAAGTTTGTGTTCTCAGGTGACATACTTATTGAAATCGAAGTCAGTTTGTTTCAGTTTTACTGCTGTTAAATTACGTTATCTATGGTTATGAATTTTATGTATGCATAAAATTGGCTCAAATTCGAAAAGTATTTTTATTTTAGCATTTGCCTGTGCGTGGGTTAAATTTCTATAAATTTTAAAGAAAGAAAAAATTTCGCCCCAGACAGGATTTGAACCTGTAACCTTTCGTCTCAAGCCGGCGAATGCTCTAACCAATTGAGCTATTGAGGATTCAAGTCCCGTGGCGAAATTTTTAATTCCTTTCTTACCCGTTAACGCGGGCAGTTATGTCCTGTAGATACACAGTTCCGTGTACCTACTTTTTTCTTAACGTACGTACGTTAAGAAAAACGGAAGTTATGGACATTATAAATGTGAATTTCATCTGTAATGATGAACTCATTTAGTAGGTACTTGGAACTGTGTATCTACAGGTCATAACTACCCGCGTTAACGGGGTAAGAAAGGAATTAAAAATTTCGCCACGGGACTTGAATCCTCAGTAGCTCAATTAAATTCGAAAGTCAGTCTGTTGCTTTTTTACGGCTAAACCACGTGACCGATTTCAATCAAGATTAAAATACAACTTGTTAGTAGCTAAAGATTCATGTTCAAACATAAACCACGATATGACCTACTTTAAAAATCACCACAGAAAACTATAGAGGATAAAAATTTGTATGAAAATAGTAACTATTCTACACCAACAAAGTCGCGGGCAAACAGTAAGTAATAAGAGATTGAATACATTTTTCCCAGACGAAGAACATGTGCATGAACATAGCAGCATTAATTAATATTCTAAGAAGATATTTTAGTATAAAGCCAAAACAGAAATAAAGTGCATTGTAAACTTTCATAGCAAATGCGAGTCTGTGTACTGAAATTTGAAGTTTCATATCATTAGGTATGATATTTTTTTCAACTTAGTGCGCATTGGTGAGGCAAGTCTAATGTGCTGCAAGTTATTTTTAAGGTTTGTGTTCTGCATTTCAGTTTGTTTATATTATCTTGTAACTACTTCTTGAATTCCACAGCCAAATCTCGTAAAACGGAATGGATATCTGTCAGTCCATCCATGTGTAAGTCGCAGCTATTTCATTCCCAAACTATTAAGACAACAAAGGACAATTATACAGTCCTTCTCCCCTGGACAAGTTACACAAATTGAATCTAACCCCGAAGTAAGCAAATTATATGCTTGTGTTATAGGTGTTAATAATTTAATAATCACCCGGTCAATCAATCAATGCAAATAATGACCCGGAAATGCAGACATCTAAATGTTCATCACACAAATGCCTGCCCCCGTCGGGAATCGAACCCGAGCCTCGCGATTAGTCGGTGTAGTTAGGCACGTACGCTAGCCACTCGACCAACGAGGCGATAAGTCTGTGAATTAAAATAAATTACAACAATTCGAGGGAAACAAAGTTCCCCGTACACGTTGTTTGTTATACATTTAACAAACCAATCTTTTCAATGGATATTTAGAAGAGGCAAAACTTTTAATTCAATCCTGTGGAATATTGACTTTAGCCTAAAAGATAACAATGATAACACAGATAACAATGCATCAACATTGGCGCTGTAAGTGTCTAATGGTGGCAGGATTACTCGCTGTTAGAGGAAATCAGCTTGGTAGCTCTGCTCTTGGGAATTTTGCTTAATTTAAGAAAACAATTTAATGAGGAGTAAGTGTTTAGTCTTTTGTATCCATCCAACGTTTAAGTCGATTTAATAAATCATACAACACTTTTTAAATTCTGCGAATGTGATAAAAACAAAACAGTAATCAAAGTTACGTGTAACAGAAAAAAAAGCAGAACTTTGTAATATGGGGCAGTGTTAAATGATATTTTTAAAACTGTGTTTTTAATCATTTTTTTAACTCTAAATGAACCTTTCTGATTTTTAAAGGTTTCAAGGGGCATGTGTTAGTGAAATGATTCATGATATACGGGTAAATTAAAGACAAACTATTTTAACATAAAATTTTATAACAAACTACTGTTAATGTAACAAATTACTACGTAAACTAGAATATTAAATAAAATTAAATTTAAAAGAAACGAAATTTAATGGATATGGCTGAAGACAAGGTCCAAGTTGGAGTTGAAGTCTAGGTCATAAATGCGATAAATTAATTTCATAATATATTTTTTTAATTTTGATAAAATGTTTCATTCACTCATTAATTGACATATTCAACTATTTATGAATATTTTTTATTGGAAATTCAAAATAAGTATGTCACTCAAGCTGACAATATTGAATTAAATTAAAAGTAAAATTATCCTGTATACTGAGAGCACAGCATTGCACAGCGCAGCAGAGCACAGCATTTTACCAGTGATAAGTAGCAACTTGCTCGGGTAGGGAACCTTTTACCGCTTTACATATTCCTGCCACCATAACGACTCTGTCATGTTCCGGCCCCGAGGGTAGGGTAGCTGGTAGATTTGCACAATTGGCCAAACATCCCGGCCACAGACTAGCGACGCACACTTAAATCCCTAGTGTGTATTCATCACGGTTATCTCTTACCATCAGGAGAACCTTGCACTTGTTAGCTAAGCTTTATCACAAAATAAAAAACTTTATGAAATATGAAAAATGTTATTCTAATTCTATTCTAATTCTAATTGTTGTTCTAATAAATAATTCTAATTGTTATTCTAAATTAAACTTTGAAAGAGATATTAAAATGTTATTATCTCGAACATAAAAGATGGCGGCTACTTAGCGTCTAAAAGCCATGTAGAGCAAATTGATGCCATAATGTTACTTTGAAAAACCAACTAATTTTCACTCCACAGACTCTTGATTGAGATTTAAAGTATTTGCAAATGGGTGACCTTAAAACTATTTCAACTGTGTCTGTTGTTATGACTGTTATGACTTTTGGACGGATGGACCGATTTTGATGCGGGTTTTCTTTGAAAGAAAGTGGTATTAAAAGTATCCAAAACGGACGTGTTTGTTTGAAAAGAAAATTTGTAGGATCTTAAATAGGATAATTACAAGGGTCGTGACATAATTTGGCACTCAATATTCTTTGCTTACCCTATGATACGAATATGTATGTATATATAAATATGAGTACAGAGTGTCGAATGTCAGAAACATTTGGTAATCGAGAGTGTTTCCCTTCCGCAAGGGATTTGGTATGAGGATTTGCGAGTATTTTTTTGTGATAAGGCAACAAAAAAGCACACGGATCTTCTAATGGTATGAGACAACCGTAGCCTGTAGACACCATAGAAGTTGTAGGTGCATCGCTCTCCTCTCTCAGCTGTTATCGGGGTGTTAGGCCTATTGTATAACCAATAATACGAGTATGGCTGAATTATTATGCGGCAAGATTTCTTTCATATAAACGATAAATTGAACATATATGTTGTCCATGTGGGCTTATGTAAAAAGAGAGTGAGCTGCGTTTTCTCTTTTGAAAATTTAAAAATACTACAATGTATACATTTTATCCTTCACAAAACGCCAATTCATTGCTCGCATTTGGAAGTAATGTAGCGACATTTGGAGATATCGCGGTTCACGCCCCGTAAAGCAAACATATCCGAAGCACACACACTCAATAGAATAAATACAGAAGTCTACTTAATTCAAGCGAATTCAAAGAAACATGATTCTATTCGGTTTACAAACTTACACCGAGTTTACTCCATAAATATCAGCCCGCTCCGATACAGTGGAACTCCGGACTGATTTGTTCTGTTCCCACAACTTCTTAACAATTTTTAAATACTCGTAACCATATCTTTGAGTGTTTATATGAATTAATTTTTACAGTACTTTTATT
The DNA here is from genome assembly GCA_002245475.1 of Calephelis virginiensis. Classification (NCBI taxonomy): domain Eukaryota; kingdom Metazoa; phylum Arthropoda; class Insecta; order Lepidoptera; family Riodinidae; genus Calephelis; species Calephelis virginiensis. The sequence continues at coordinate 43,910 of NJDC01065221.1, forward strand.
TTACGAGTTTCTTTTTCTTCAATTTTGTTTCATTTTTCTACCTCTGGCGGAAGGGTAAGTTTAAGGTGTCTGTGTGTATATGCTTGTAAGCGAATGTGTGTGTGTGTATTTGTATATGAGTTTATGTGTCCGTCTTTGGTGTTATAACTTTTTAAAGGTTAGACCAATTTTGTTTCGATTTTTTTTTCGGGTTGAATATTAAACGAATTTCGCCTCTACGTACACGACTACATTTGACAAAAAACATGAAAGTAAGATAAATGCGGTCTGAATAAAAGCGAAAATCTATGGTGTTGCAATCGAAACGCGAGATCAGATTAAAAGTAAAATTGAAAAGAGTGTAGGTGCGCTCATGCGAAAGTGGCAGATGAAAGATTGACTAAATATTTACACTGTGCGAATGTGGACCGTTGGAAGTACTCGGCTAGACCTGGGTTGACTTTCTACTAAATTTGTGGTGTCAATCATCTTTGAAATAGGGCATGTTTGTTTTAAGAGAGTTAAGATTTTGGAGAGACCTAGGCAGTAAGTAAGAGCCTAATATATAAGGTTCATGATACTTAGCATTCGATACTGTGTACTAGCCCACCCAGTGAACTTCGAACCACTTGACATGGATAGGAGACCTACTGGCAGTCTGTATGGGAAAACTAAAATATTGTTTTTCTACTCCTGAAATTCAATACATTACATAAATACATATGTTCACGCTAAGTCCCTTACGGGGTAGTCAGAGAGTATCGAGTGCCAGACCTCACGATCCCGACAAACCTGTCTTGCTTCTTTCACGTTAATTACCCTTTTCATACAAAGACGGCGGTACATACATTACATGCAATATTACAGTTGTTTAGAGTCAGGTTTTAATTAATTGTATAACCGGTGTTATATTAAGATTAGAGTTGAAGTAAAATATATATTGGAAATATTTTTTACTTCAACCCAAACATAAATCCGCAATCGGCCTGTCAGGATGAAACCGAGTTAAGCTCCTTCCACTCCATTAAACCACTGCGACCGAGAAATACATTGTGATGTGTTATCGGTTGATTTTTAAACAGTTTGTTTACGGATTTTTACTGCAACCGAATTTTCCATATCATTTAACGTATTTGGCATTTTTAGACTTTTTTAAATCTTCATAGCAGATCTATATTTGCTTGTCACTTAGACCATGACCATGACTAGGTGGTTGAATTTTGGCTCCAAGTTGGCGATAGGAGTACGCTTTACTGCTTACTATAAACATCAAAGATGTAAATGGTACATTGTTGAGTTTTCGCTATTTATTTTAACTAATTCTATAGTGTTGTACACGGTAACGTCAAAGCCTTATTGATTCTAAATAATTTCAAAACTGTTTGTGTCTTAAAGAAAGAATATATGATTTCCAGATTAGAAAGTGTTTCTTAGTAAAATTTTCAAATTTTAAAACCTTTTTTACGGAGAACAATGTTTTTAAATCTTAAACCATATTTTGTAATTTAATTTAAAAATTGTCCGCCTGCACGTTGACATATGGTGGTTAGGGCAAACACTCACTAATGCGACGTATAGCAATAAATCTGCAGAAGCAATTAAAGCATTCGATCCACTTGTTCAAGCTTACAGCGTTACAGAAAATTAGATATTGTTTATGTTTGATTGTTGTAATCTATCTTGGTCTTCTTTTAAAACATAGATCAGCTGCTATTTTTAGCAGCTGATCTAGGGGCTTCAGCATTTTTGTAACTTATTACGAAATAATAATTAACAACATTTTAAATATAGAGTTATTTTGCGACAGTTCGTCTGAATTAGTAAAGATGTTTTACATGGTTATAAACAAACCTTATAATAAAGTCAAACTTGGAGTAACCTTTGCCATTACCACTAAAGCTGGACAAATGAATTGGGATAATTATTAAATTAAATCTGTGGTCATCCAGTGTTTGCAATAATCTGAAACTCCTATTAGTGTCTTAAACATTATTGATGTGATAACATTATTCAACACCACGGCTGTTTCCAGTTTGAAGGGTAGGCATAGCTAATAAACTCATTAATGTCAGGGACTTAGTATCCCAACCTAGACATTGGTCCATTACCACCTTTTCCATCAATAGACGCAGTATTTTTCGTGCCATTTTGCTCGCATCTGTTTGTTTGTCTTCTTATTGAATTAAAATCTTGTTATTGAATTAAAAGGTAGTTCAATAATAAGATTTAAAAAAAGTATCTTCACGCCCATATCCCCAAAGAGGTAGACAGAGGTACAACCAAGGCACCCACGACTAGCCGAAGACACTAAGTCCCACAATGTGATGGGTGGCAAGCCTATCGCCAACAGGGCACATTTACAATCCCGACCAACATTTTTTTTAAATTCAAAAATTGGAAAAATCCAATTTTCTTTTTGTTGGCCGACCCAGGAGTCAAACCCGGGACCTCATGCAGTCACGTCCAACACCCGGACCGCTAGACCACAGAGGCGATTAATTAATAAATAAGATATATATATATATTATAAAATTCTCGTGTCACATTTTCCGTTGCCATACTTCTCCGAAACGGCTTGACCGATTTTGATGAAATTTTTTGTGCTTATCCGGTATCTATGAGAATCGGCCAACATCTATTTTTCATCCCCCTAAACGTTAAGGGTGGTCCACCCCTAAATTTTTTTTTGCAATTTTCAGACATTTTTTTTGTTTTTTTTTTTATGATACAGCATATAAAAGTACATACAACACTAAATTTTCACCTTTTTATCACCAACCCCTATTTTTTAATACTCAATTTTTTAATCGGCCAACATCTATTTTTCATAGCCTTAAGTGATGAGGGTAACTCACCCAAATTTTTTTACTGAAATCACATTAAAAATATAGCAGAACAACGTCTGCCGGGTAAGCTAGTATATATAAGATGAATAAGATTAAGCTTATTGGTTCCCGCTACGAACGTGGAGCTCCACATTCCCAACTGCAGCAGTACTTCTATGGTATTTTAATTAAATGCATTCACTTGGATAATTTATTTGTAATCAATTTCCAATCTTAGTTTGTTAATCTAGTCTATAGTTGCAGCTAAGTTTGTAAAAATGCAGGCACCTACAATGTACCATCTAGTTCAGCAGGTCTGCAGGAATCGTAACACTTGCCATTGGATACCATCTGTCTCTGATACTCTCTGATCCGTAAGGGACTTGGTGTGAAGATACGTATGCGCGTGTGCATGTAACTTACAGTCAATATGATAAATAGTAATGCTAAAATTTAAAAATGTTTAACCCCGACAAAACCTTATAATATGTTATGTGGCTATCAATCATTTGTGAATTTGTCTATCTGTTTAAAAGTTATTTTGGCGTATACGGACAGTTGGGACACAGAAAGAGAGGGAGATACGTTAAACTCAGGTCACACCCTTTTCTGTCGGGGGTTAAAATCTTTTGTGCCTATTACTGTTAACATAATTTATTCATTTAATTTTCCCTGTTTTGGTACGGGCTCGTGCAGAACAGACCATCTACCTTCCTGCCAGGCATCTCGTAAAAGGCGAACATAGGCTTACTGTCGCTAGCACCGTGACCTCTGACTAAGTTGTAGAGTTTTGCAGTGACTCGCCAAGATTAGTAGCAATGCCTTACTTATTCCTGTAACCAAACAAGTCACAAACCTACTTTTGCTCGAGGCCTCAGGTTGCCAATGCACCTAATACATGACCTATATACTAGTGTTCCTGCTCAACATTACATGACTCACGGTCCGCTCGCGTGGGCTAATGCGGGGAGAGGGGGACTGACCGCTCACAGGACATATGCCCCACCGGCACCACTCGTCTCGTATAAACTAAGGAATGCACGCGCGGCTTGTTACCCTTTTCTGTAATTATACATTTAACTATCAAGGAGTTTTTTATTTGACTGAGATCACCAAAAGAAAAATCTCGAGCTCAGTCGTACATTAATGGTCCTTCGAAACCGTAGTGAATCAAAGAATATTGCCGTCTTGAGTTGCATATATATCTACTTAAAAACCGCCCGTGGACTTTGGATCGCCCGCCTTTGACCTCTCACAGGACACGTAGCGGTCACTTAGAGGACAGCTTTTTTTTTGAATGACTAATTTGTTGCTAATCTTACGATTTTTTACAACTTCACCGAACTTTAGAGGACAGCCACCGTGGATGGATACAAAGCGTACAGAGTGAGTCCGTTCCTTTTTTTCCTGCCTCTCATCATCTTTCAAAAATTTAAAATAGCACTACATAGATCAGGCATAGTTGATCTTTTCTATTGTTGTTGATAATTCAGTTGATTGATAAATAGCCTATTATGTATAAAATATAATTCGAAATATTTGCTTACTGTTTTATTTCTTGTTTTCTTTAATTATTTGCCTTTTATTATTTTTAGTTGCATATCTTTTGTCCTTATTTTTATACATAATTCAAAATAATTGCTTACCTAGCTGCTTTTTCTTATTTTCTTTACTTATTTGCCTTTTATTATTTTAGTTGTATATCGTTCGTGACTAAACTCAATATGCCAGATTTAAAAGAACTTATTAAGAAGCGTGGAACATATAAAGCAAAGTTAACACAATTTATCAATTTTATTAAATTATTGCCAAACACAAATTTAGATTCTTTCCAATTAGCAGAATTAGAATATCGAGTTAACCTAATGGAAGCCTCATATAAGGATTTTGATGTTTTACAGTCCGAGTTGGAGTAGTTGTCGGAGAATACCAAGGAAGCATATAAAGATCGCGAGCAGTACGAGCAGCAGTACAGTAGAGTAGCAGTAGAGTAGTCGCATGCGCGTGCTCTGCTCCGCCCTGGCCAATCCCTCCCTTCGGCGTTCGGCTCAACCACCGACCTCAGCCCCTGGCACGACTCTGGTTGCATGCACGACTTCGTGAGGCTACCAAAGATTGACCTGCCTAATTTCAGCTGCGACTTTCAGCACTGGCTTGAGTTAAGAGATGCGTATCTATCATTAATTCACACCAACGAAAGTATACAAGACATCAACGAATTCCATTACCTCTGCGCAGCCCTATCCGGTAGTGCTGCTTTAGTTACTAAAAGCATTGAGTTTCAAGCTTCTAACTATCTAATAGCATGGCAATTATTATCTGAAAGATATCATAACGAGATACTTCTTATTAGCAATCACTTGCAATCTTTGTTTAACTTTCAAAAAATAAACGTAGAATCTAGTGGCTCTATTCGAAATATGATAGATGCCACTAATAAAAATTTCAGGGCTCTGGCTACATTAGGCCAACCCACAGAATATTGGGATACAATCGTTACTGGGAAGAATATAAAAATAGTTTAAGTAATTATCCAAATTTAAAACAATTTTTAAAATTTTTATCTAACAGGGCAGACTAACTTTAATCGTTGATATATTTTGATCACATTAAAAATACTAACTAACAGATACAAGAATTAAAAAGGAAACAGAAAGTAATGTTAGCACTAATTGTCTTCGTCCAGGACATACATATAAAACATGCAAGTTATCACATTGCAAATATTGTAAAAATAAGCACAATTCCCTTTTACCTATAGAATCCTTAACAGAACAGACTAATGAACACAAAATGTTATCTTCTTTTTCTTTTCCTACTTATCAGGCCCATGTATTGCTATCCACAGCATTGATGAGGGTGACAGATGCTCGAGGATGCTTCATACCGCCAGAATTTTACTGGACAGCGGCAGTTCCTCGAACTTCATCACACAATACCTCTGTTAAAGGCTCGGTTTAGTAAAACGCAACGTTAGCTCAACTGTCTCAGGTATTAATGGTCAAATTTCAAAAACCTTATGAAGTTGTAGTCTTACACTGCACTCTTATTTTGGTAGTTATAGGGCAAACATAGACTACCACGTCTTACGATCAATCACACAGTCGCTGCCTGGTTCTTACTTGGATACGAAGCAACTGTCCATTCCACCAGTTCTTTAGTTAGCTGATCCTTCCTTTTATATACCGTCAGCCATCGATATTCTTGTAGGCGTTGAGGTATTTTGGGACGTCTTAGGTTCTGAAAATATTAATTTAGGCCAATACAAACCTAAATTACAAAATACAAAATTAGGTTGGCTAGTATCAAGTTGTGTGTATCTACATCAATCTCGTATACAATCTGTCATTTTTCATCACATGAGAAGTCCGATCAACTTACTCGCTTTTAGGAGCTTGATACAGTGCTCTCCAGCATCTTTTTGTCTTCAGAAGAGCAGGCTTGTGAGAAGTTTTCCCCGTGTTGGTCCAGGCTCCTTTGTAGAATAGACCATATGCCTTTCTTGCCAGGCAGCTCGTAAAAGGCGAGCATAGGCTCACCGTCACTAACACCGTGACGTCTGACTAGGTGGTAGAGTTTAGCAGCGACTGGTCCGGATTGGTACTACAGCCTAACCTATTCCTGTCGCCATAACGTCATGACGTGTTCCGGTTCGGAGGGTGAGGTAGCCGGTAAACTTACTTTTGCTCGAGGTCTAACATCCCAGCCTCAGGTTGGCAACGCACCATTACCACCTTTGGTGTCTCTAAGCGGCGTGAATTTCTTAACATCAGGAAATCCGTCTACTTGTTTGCTTTCCAATATCATAAAAAAAAATAAAAAAAAAAATTGTTTCATGACACCACACGTCGTAATGATCGTGGTTAATTCATCGTTACCATTCCATTGAAAGACGCACCCGAGTGCTTGGGTGACTCGTATGCAATGGTTAAGGAAGTTTTCTTTCCCTAGAGCGTCGATTCGAACGTGATACTTCATTTTAAAAACAGTACTTAAATTTCATTCAAGAATATATTAACTTAAACCATATATCACTTAATTCAGAACAATCAAAACACAATTATTATTTCGCAACGTATTTTTATTTTAGCACTTGCCCTGTGCTTGGGATAAATTTCTATAAATTTTAAAGAAAGAAAAAATTTCGCCCCAGA